>JAANSK020267970.1:0-11845 GCA_011763485.2 Isoetes engelmannii
CTATCTATCTATCTATCTATCTATCTATCTATCTATCTATCTATCTATCTATCTATCTATCTATCTATCTATCTCGTGTTTGTTTGTCATGATTGAGGAATGGTGTGGGAGATTTTGAAATAGAACACACAGGAATATTGCACCTAGCTTTATAAGCATGTCATTTTAATAATGGCATTGCAATAATGGATTTCTTCATTAGAAGTGTAATTTATCGAGATCTTTACTTCAGAACAAAAGTCTAACTTGGCAACTACATATTTTGTTCATAGATTTTTTGTTGAATTTATATTGAAAAGGTACTCCACAGTAAAAAAAAAAAAAGGTCAAAAAGTGACGCACAAATAGTTTTTGAACACACTCTACTCATGAGCATATACAGTAGTGCTTGTTACATATGGCCGTAGTTCATGTAAATATGTTCCATGTAGCCAGGTTTTGGTAAAACTTATTTGTTGCCAGTAGTGCTTGCTTATTACATATGGCTGTAGTTCATGTAAGTATGTTCCATGTTGGCAGGTTATGGTCAAGGAAGGTTCACACTTGAAACCCGTATGGGACACTTGAGTGACTCCTAGGGGGTTTTTAAGCTCTTAAACCATATATATACTTAGGGGTTGGGGGGGGGGGGGGGGAGGGTTTGGCACTTGGCTAGTGTAAATTTCATTCGTAAGGGGTCAAAGATGCCTTTTAAAAACCCATATACAAGGGTGTTTTGGGTCACCCTACGCAGCACATGGCATATCCCCCATAGGCGTAGGTGTAGACATCTCAAAATATATTATCTCCATGAAAATATGTTGATCTTTACTGTTTATCCTCACTGTCATTTCCATGTTGCTCGCCATTTCCATGTTGCTCGCTTAGATGAGGGCTTGATGGACCTGATATTCTTGTCTTGTCCAGAAGGTATTTAAGAGTCCCATCATCTTTATGAAAATATAATGTTACATATTAATTACTTCTAACAATTTGCTATAATTGATTTTTTTTATCCTTACGTTTGATTACTCCGATTGATGTATTTGATAGTCATCACTCCATTGTGAGTAAAATAGAATTCCATAGAGCTTGTAAATCATGTCATAATTCATGATTGTTGTGTGACACAATTTGTATTTATGGAGATCTCGAGTTTCTTTAACCATCTCAGTTTAAATAGTTGATTAATTTTATAAGTTGATTTTGCTCTATCCAGTAAGATTAGATCAAGAGCTGAAGCAAAAGCATGATTCAAATTTAATAAACACAACCAACATCACTTTGTAAGCTCTAATTGATGTTTGTAAGCAGAAGAGTTTTTTTAGCTTGGAACAATTTTAGAAGTAAGAAAAAAGAAAAGAGAATCCCTTGATTAGACTATGTATTTCATAAGTAATGGTCCCAAGGATAACTAAATGCAAACGGCCCACTAAATCATAATGAAATAATTAGAGGCCTCTTTTCATTAAGGTAATGGTCCCTAGCATAGTTGAATGCAAATGGTGCACTAAATGATACAAAATAATCATATGCCTCTTTTCATTGGTAGCCCATGCCTAGGTGCACATGTTACATGTCATTTCTAGGAAGAACTCATGCCATTAAGCTTATGCAACCATAACCATTTTACAACCGTTGTGCTTACAATTTCAATACCTCACAAGGGCCATCATTAATGCAGTTATATTCTCCCCAAATTCTACCATAAGTTGTAGAGCCTGGAGTGGCATGGGCAAAGGCACACTGAACATAGGGTTCATTTTTTAATCCGCATTCTTGAGTATCCTGAGACGAAGTAGAGAACAAGTGGAATTATAACTAAAAAATATTCAACTTGTAATGGGCTTCACATGCGTGGTGTTTAGTTCTTTGGTTGCCCATGTCAGGTGGTTGGTGGTATAGATGTTCAGCAAGCACACGACAACAATGTTGCACCTCAATACTAGATTATCCTAAGTTTGTTTAGGATATGGAGGAGACTCTCAGTCTTCTTCAACAAACTCAACAAATACAACATTCATTTGCATACTACTTCAAGGCCCAAGTCTCTTTGCACCATCCCGTAGACAAAAGATGAAGATCAGAACATTTAAAAGTTTAGTTTGAAAACTTGGGAGTTGCATTGATGGATGTTTAGGTAGAATTGATTATTCAACTCTCCACACACCCTTCCTTTATCTAAAAAAAAAACTCTATCTACCTATGCCACAAACCTTCCCTAATGCCAGTTTTTTATTTTTTTATGAGAGAAATTATTTTATTGTCAAATGTGCTTATGTCATTGGCAAGGGGTACCATTACCATAGTACACTAGCATGCAGATTTCCTCAATTTACATTCATTTTTAATTTTTAAAAGTGTTTATGCCATTGGCAAGGATCTCACACTAGGGTGCCCATTCCGCAATTTATTTTCATTGTCGTATATGTTTATAACATTGGCAAGATGGCAAGTTGCGTGACACATGTCCTTGACGCCACATAGGCAAAACTAATATAATACAAAGTGACAAGGGTAGGAGGCATCCCACTTTTATCATTGTCATACGAGGAAGGAATGGGAATGGAAAAAATACCATATTTCCTTTCAACTATAGTAGGACATGGTATTTATTACTTTTTGTTTGCCTCTTGTTCGGTTGGACTATATGACGGTGTTGCTCTCCAACTAACTCTATCCTATTATATTCCTAAAGTATGGAGGACCCCATTGGCTAGTGTATAAATTGGGTACCAGTACTTCTAATTCTAAAGCAAAAATATTAAGCACTTGTAGTGAAGATAGATCAATGGAGCAAGAAATGCTAGATAATGCGATACAGCAGAGCCAAGAATACTTGTTGTCAATTCAGAACCATGAGGGTTTCTGGGTTGGGATATTGGATGGGGATGTGACAGCAGTTGCAGAAGCTGTGATGATCCACAAAGTGTTTGGGAAGGAGCTTGAGCCAGTTGAAAAGGTAGAGAAATACTTGAGATCGCAGCAAAGAGATGGCGGGGGTTGGGAGTTGTTTTATGGAGATGGAGGCCATTTAAGTGTATCAGTGGAGGCGTACATGACTTTGAGGCTATTGGGAGTCTCTGCAACTGATCCTACTTTGCAAAAAGCTCGACAATTCATCGTCCAAAATGGTGGAATCAACCAGTGCCGCATTTTCACCAAGGTGAAACTTGCCCTTCTAGGATGCTTCGATTGGAGCGAAATCCCCTCTATTCCTCCGTGGGTCATGCTCTTGCCTCATTGGTTCCCCTCCACCATCTATGATATGGCAAGTTGGGCGCGTACATGCACCATCCCTCTCATCATTGTCTTTGACCGTAAGCCAACCCACCCTCTTATTTCTCTTGATGAATTATATTCCGAGGGCCGCAAGTATGCTACTCCTAACTTGCAATTCAAAGGCAATTGGAAAGATTTGTTCATTGGAATAGATCGTGTATTGAAGGTGGCAGAGAAATATAACTTGGTGCCCTTTAGAAATCAAGGGATCAAAGCCGCTGAGGAATGGGTGCTAGAGAGAAGGACCAAATCTGGAGATTGGGGAGGTTCTATATTCACATTTTACTCCCTATTGGGTTTGAAGGCATTAGGTTACCCAGTCTCGCATCCTATAGTGGAGCGAGCTTTCATAGCATGGCGAAAATTCTATGCAATTGAGACAGAGGATGAGCTGCGAGTGCAGCAGATCACATCTCCAGTGTGGGACACTGGCCATGCAATCCGTGCTCTTGTGGATTCTGGAATCCATCACGATCATCCTTCCATCCAAATGGGTATCCAATGGCTTCTTAAGAACCAAATTGTTCAATATGGAGAGTGGGCTGTGAAGAACAAGAAGGGCAAGCCAGGAGGATGGGGATTTCAGTTTGAACAACAACTCTACCCTGACATTGATGATTCTGCCAATGTTGTAATGGCGCTCGATCTAGTTAATCTTCATAATAATTCTTCAATAAATGATGCAATCAGCCGAGCACTTAATTGGATTAAGAGTATGCAGTGCAAAGACGGGGGTTGGGGAGCTTATGATGTTGATAATAACCAATCTTGGATGAACTCTACCCCATATAGTGACATGAAGGCTATGATTGATCCTAGTTCTATAGATGTTACCTCAAGAGTCGTTGAGATGTGTGGTCGGATGCAAGGCCATGGCATGCTCTCCCTCCCTTCATCCTCCATACAAAAAGCTATCATGTACTTGATTTGTGAGCAGGAGCCTCAAGGTTGTTGGTTTGGCCGTTGGGGTGTCAATTACATATATGGTACATCTAGTGCCTTGCTTGCACTCTCTCACATTGCACCCCACGCCTGTGCAAAAGAGATTGGCAAAGGCGTTGCGTGGTTAGTTGAATGTCAAGAGAAGAGTTTAGATGGTGATGGTGGCTGGGGTGAAAGTTGCTTTACTTACATCAGTCCATCGTCCAAAGGAGTTGGTGAGCATAGCACACCATCCCAAACTGCATGGGCAATTCTTGGTCTACTAGCAGCAGGAGATGCTCTTGGCATATATGAATCAAAGCCCATCCAAAAGGGCATCCAATTTCTATTGAATGCCCAGCAAGCTAATGGTTCATGGGAAGAACCTTACAATACAGGAACAGGTTTTCCAGGAGAGTTTTATCTCAAATATGGGCTTTACCCACAATATTTCCCCTTAAGTGCCTTGGCATCATACAAGAAACATCTCCAAGGAAACTCTGCATTCATGTCATAATATAGACAACTATGTAAGTGACATTCTCTTGGTTTTGTTACTAAGCTATTGGGTCTTCAATTATGGTTAATAATTCCAGCAGTAAACCCTGGATATTATGGTAGGACTGTTGGGCTAAGATTGTATCTAGTTTGGTGACTCCAATGTCTAGCATGGATGGAGTTAAGCATCAGCGCAAGCTTAGATTAAAATTTATAAGGGCCTTTAATAGATCCATGTTATATAAGTATAATAATACCTAGAGCTTGATATATTTTCCACGTAAAAATGTATATTAATTTTCATAGGCCTTGTTAACGCTTGTCTTATCTGTATCTATCTGCTAGGAAAATGCCGCATTCAATGTTGTAGTATTTGGAAGGGTAGTGTGTATATATTTCATTATATATTTTTGCATCTTCTTTTTGGTATTATTCCTATGCCTTCTCTGCTTTTCTGCCCTTAGAAATAGCTTGAGCAAAATCGTGACGGGCTCTTGATTGAAGGGAACTAGATGAATCGGTTTGAGCACTTCTTCTGCACCGAAAAGCTCTTCTTTCTTTGCTCTCTTCACAAAAATCGTCATAACTCTCAAACAAAGTATCATATTGAGACAAAATGTGTTTCTTTGGAAAGAACTCTGAAATGGATTTTCGATGATGTATGGCATAATAGGCTTTGGTGAAGTCTAGGGATCTATACAACTAATTCTCGACTGGACTTGGTTAGGGATGCAATCCCATCGCTGGCAGAACCATGGTACAAAATCATATTTCTGGCATGCATCTCCATTGCCAACTGTGACATTCCACTAGAATATACGATATGAATACGTATATTCTATGGCCATGTCACCATACAAGTCACCTTATAAGACTTGTATAGACCGTATTAGGCCATACCTAACATTGGACGCGATCAGACCCAAGTCGACTCAATTTCGAGAAATCGGCACCAAATTTGTCCCACCGACTTTCTTGCCTTGATCTAACGAAATTAGTACTTCAAATTATTCGATTAAGAGCATATTACCTTAGAATCTAAGATGTTAGTACCATTCAGGTAATGCATAGAAATTGAGGAAGGTCTGACATGGCACGACAATTAATGAAGTATGACATGGCAGGAATCTAGGAGGTCTAGTATATAAGTCCTAGATTGAGTTACATTCACCTAGAATTCTTCACCTGCTGCTTAGCCAATTACTCCAAACCTTTGTGATATTTCTTAGTACTTTTTTGCAATCGAGACCATGGCACCCACAAACTTCATCAGGTGGTATAAAGCTGCCAACCATGCTCGTGAGGTACCAAACAAAGAGATTTGACGAGTGTTCACGCACAGATTCGATCTGCATGACACTCTAACACGAAGATCATTTTATGCAAGCATCATTGGGGAGTTCAACCAACAGCTTCGGCCACATTAGGTGGCCATACCACCAAGGGATGGAGATTGTGTCTTACTAACAACACTAATGGAATCCCTGGGTGGGACTACAAGAATTAAGATGTAGGTATGGGATCGAACCCGGAACATGTCCGATTACATGACATGCAAGGTGGAGTGCCATAGGTATTTATCATCACAACCAGCCTTGGCCATGTTCATGCACTTCAAGGCAGATACTTAAATAGGGTAGGAGAACCCTCAGCATAACCATTAGACCTGGCACTCTTGAACACAAGGGCCAACCAAAGTTTTCAAGAACTCGACACATCAGAGTACTTTCTTCAAGGTACACAAACATGTCAGTTATACCTTGAAGATGATCATGAAGAGGTAGTCGAGTCAGATGAAGAAGAAGAACGGGCTTTGGCACGAAGAATGAAAAGACACATCCAGGCACATGGACACATAGCTAGAAGGGCAACAGAGCCACTGGCAGGAATCATAGCCCTAACCCGGGTAATTATAGAGGGAGAAGAAGAATACATTTTTGCTAGTGATATGTTGCAGCTCCCATACTTATTACATTGAGGAAGGAATGAAAGAAGGAAGTATATTTTAACGTCGTAGCACTAGCGAGCGTCTAAGGAAGAGCTTAGGATAGATGAACTCCTAGTGCACAGCCCCATGACTTCATCGAGCCGCAATCTATGATCTATTTTCATGTTTGAGCGACACGCATGATTTTGCAACAATCTCCTCCGGCGGAGCTCGACATTTGGCAGCGGCCGCTCCAACGAGAAAGACCGTAGGGACGTTTTCCAAGTTGTTTTTTTGGCATCTCTGAGTCTGAGTTATGTTCTTATTTTTCCGTTGTTATTCCTTAGCTTGGCGTGTGCCAATGATCTTAGGTAGCATCACTGGTTTTTCTAGTTCGTTTTTCCATTCAGTTTGTCCAGAGCAGAGCATCATTGGTATACCCATTGCTACAGGCAGCAGTATGCTTTTACTCCACTCAAGATCCTCAGGGTACATTCAGGCTGCGGATTCATGTAGATTCACGCTGTGGATTAAGGCCAGGTGTTCAGATAGTCTCCTGTTTATTTATGGGAATACTGCAAGTGGGTACTGCAGAGATAGATGCAGCACTACTCTGGGATTTTTCTGTCGGAGCATGCCATAGCCAATCACTATACTCTGCTCTAAACCTTAAGTAATCCCGTCTAGCCATTGCGTAGCTTTTTGCAATTTTGCATAGCTTTTCCCCTAGATTTCTTGCATGTGTCTTTCATTGCAATTTTGCATAGCTTTTCCCCTAGATTTCTGCATGTGTCTTTCATTGCTCTAGATTTTTAGTGTTCTAGGATCTCAATAAGGACTTTTTTCAGTTCATGCTGGCTTAGAGTTTATGGAGCTCAGGATTACCTCCACCGGTTTGATAGATTATGGAGCTCAGGATTTCTTCTGCTGGTTTGACATGTTCTGCATCATTTCAGGTTTTTTTCTAGACATAACTTCCATTCCTATGCAAAAATTTCAATTTGATGTCTTTTGTTGGGTTTATGTACATAAACTTGTTATGTCGCAGATTTGTGTATTACCTGTTGTTATTCCACGATTCAGTAGGCAGATTCTGTCCAGCATGTGGGGTTTACTTTCACCACAGCGTGTACAACATCACCAGGTCGTGCACAACAGTATATTCAAAAAATTGTGGATGTAAACAAATGGTAGATTGATTTTCCATGAAACTGAGAATATAGTTTTGTTAATCAGGATTAATTTGCACACATGTTTGTCTTTGCGGACCTGCAGTATTTGCATTGCGTGCATTCGCCTTTAAAGCTTGGAAGAATATGCTATTCAACTTGAAATTTAGTTAGTTGTTGCCAATGCTTCTTATGATTCTGCAACAAGGTGCCATTATTGACTAGCTTAGAGTTTATGGAGCTCAGGATTCCTTCTGCCGGTTTGACAGTTTATAGAGCTCAGGATTTCTTATGCCGCAAAAATTTCAATTTGATGTCCTTTGTTGGGTTTATGTACATAAACTCGTTATGTTGCAGGATTGTGTATTACCTGTTGTTATTCCATGACTCAGTAGGCAGATTCTGTTCAGCATGTGGGTTTACTTTCACCACATCGTGCACAACATCACCAGGTCACGCAGAATAGTATATTCAAAAAATTGTAGATGTAAACAAATGGTAGATTGATTTTCCATGAAACTGGTAATCTAGTTTTGTTATCAGGATTAATTTGCACACATGTTTGTCTTTGCGGACCTGCAGTATTTGCATTGCCTGCATTCTCCTATAAAGCTTGGAAGAACATGCTCTTCAACTTGAAATTCAGCTAGTTGTTGCCAATGCTTCCTATGATTCTGCAACAAGGTGCCATTATTGACTACAAGACTATAGCAGTTCCATTTTACTTTGCAGCTTCATGGCTAAGCATTCTAGAGATATTAGAAAATAATCTATATGATAAGTCAATGTTTTTTGCAAAGATATTTACGTAGCCAACCTTCCTTTCTCAAATGCTGACGCCACTGTGACAGAGTGAAGTACGTGTAATCTTCTTGATGCGGATCCCCAAGCAACAACAGCTTTGAACCCAATTTGTAGAATATCAGTTGTTGATTTAACTTCCACATATGTTTAAGAAAAAGAATACTAAAGACTTCAAAGTGGAATCTCATTAGGTTGTTCAAACACAACGTTGATTCTGAATGAAACATGTGGGGAAAAACAATTTTCAAGGGTAGAAATTTTAAAGAGCAAAAATGAAGTTTTTTAAAAAGTACACAATGTATTTGGGAAAAGATAATGTTGGAAATAGGGATCGACAGGCAACCAAACGAACAAAGCATGGTCTTCCTCCCAAAATGTTCAAAGCCTGGTCTTCTTTTTAAAATGATCACGCAGAATAAAACATGGCCTTCGTCCTAAAATGTTCAAAGCATGGTCTTCTTTCTAAAATGATCACGTAGTCGAGGTCTCTAGTTGCTAGACAATCTAGAACTACTAGGAATTCAAGTTACTAGGCAATCTAAAACTTTGTGCAGTTTATTCAAGGGTATTTCGTGCAACAAGAATGATCCATGCTAAGGAAGGTTACATGGATTTATGCCTTTAATTTGCATTGTAAAAGTTAGATTTCAGGTCCATAATAAGATAAGATAAACATTTTTAACGTCATGCCACTAGGCAGCATCCAATCGGACATGTGACGGCAGTACAAGAGGGACCGAAGTCCTGGAACAGTACAAAGGGACCAAAGTCCTGAAACAACAAAAGTTGGATCGAAGTCCTAAAACAACTCAAGAGGGACCGAAGTCCGTGCACATCATAAGTTTGTGCTATATACATGCTTACAGTTTATGATTATCTGTCTAAGAGCACCCCAGCCATGGGTCCTGAGGCCACTGGTCACGAATGATCGCAGCCCCTCCCCGGTACACCGCCCATTTCCTATGTGACCTTTAATAGGGCAAGGAAATTTTCATTGTAGAGTAGAAAATTCTTGCAAAACTAGTTCCATTGTATAGCATAGGAATTTTTCAAAATTGCAAGGTTGGGAACTTGTGGCAAAGTCCAATGTCACAGGGTTGGAACTTAAGGAATGTTTTCCGCGGCCTTGGCCGCCGCGATAAATTTCTTGTAACCTTAATTAGTGTATTACCTTGTAACATGTTCTAAATATATGAAGGTCAACCGCTAATTATTGTAACTCAAGATGCTTTGCCTCTATAAATTGCAATAATTCTCATAGCAATGTGAGGTCTCGAGTTCGAGGCCGCCCAGAGTCGCATTCTGAACTGTGGGCTTCAAAACCCACAGACGCAATGTAAATATGTGTGGTGTGCCGTCCCATGTCCAGTTGGATGCTGCCTAGTGGCGGGACGTTAAAAATGTTTCTTTCTTTCTTAGTATATTACATTACATAACAAACAAGGGTGAACTAATGTTTTTGCAACTAGAAACTTACTAACTCCTTGGAAGTCAAGAGCAACCTTCAAACTAGCACCCAAGGAGTCTCTTTGGCAGAGAGCAAGAACAGGAGGCACAACGCCGATAGAAATTAACCGCCGCTTGGTGATAATGGGCAGAGATGAGAGATCTCGTCAAGTTGGTGACATCCATAATCTAAGGAGAAGAGCATGGCCCTCCACCACCACCACCGCTACCTTAGATGGATGAGCAACATGTCGACAACCAGGCAGGGCAGCAAGCTGCCACCAACCAGAGCAACAGTTGGTACCTAGAGCACATGGACATAAGAAGAGGAAAAGAAGAGCAAGGAGATCTCACAACTACTTTACTTCAAGCTCTAGTAACAGCTCTAGCAGCACTTCGTATAGTAACTCGGACATGGCATCCGATAACTCACATGGCAAATCTAAGAACCGTAAAGCTGCGGACTATCAGAAGAAGATAGAAAATTACACCATGGGCAATGTCTAGAAGACACGAATCTGGGCCAATTCTTGTGGAAGGATAGATCCGGCATGGAAGTCGAAGTATGGTTAGATAAAATAGAAGAGTTCAAAAATTCTTATGGTATGAAAGATAAGGATATAGCGAAGGTAGCAATTGCCAACCTACAGGGTGCAGCACGCATTTGGTAGAAGGGGTACTCAAAAGCAAATAAGGTGAAGAGCAACAACTGCAGATTTAAGAAGTTCTCCAAATTTTTTTGAAGGCACTATGCACCGAAGTCTCACACAAGTCGGCAGATTCAACAATTCTCTCGTTCGAGCCATCGACCCAAGAACTGTAGGAGAAGCAGAAGATAAAGCACTAAGTCTGGAAGAAGCACCTGTTACCCCAGTACAGAGCCAACCCTATTTCAACAAGGGGAAGGCGGTAGCACAACAAAACCCGGGAATGGTAAGTGCCATGCCAGTAGCAGCTCAAAACTTTCAGAACAAGTCAAACAAGAAGGTCTCTTTCAGGCAGCCATATTCAGGGGGTTCTGGAATGAGTGGAGCAGTCAAGAAGTTCCTCAATAGCATCCTAAACCAGAAAAAAGAGGAATGTATATAAAGCAATTGTGTTTCCGTTGCTTCCAACCGGGGACACAGAACACACACATGCCCTTTTGTAATGCAATCAGCTTTGGCAGAACTAGCGGGATGGGAGTCTTCAACAGAATTAGAGGACGAGAAGGAGCCCAAAAACTATATTGAAGGTGAATATAAAATTTCTGCAACTATTGAATCAGGGAGTGTGGCCGGTCAGCCTACAGTCATTTCAATAGAGGGTATCATTGAGGATAAGTCATATGTTGTCTTGATAGATACTGGTATGTTGCATCCCCTAGGTTGGCTGCTTTGTCTAAGAATAAGGTTGTAAAGTCTAAGCTCAGACCAGTAGTCTTGGCAACTGGAGCAATCCGCAACACCGATGGGTGAAGGGTTACCTTTCACATTTTCTTGAGCGGAGCTAGTTTAGGCATGGGAAGGCAAATATGGCTTCATAGTTAGTCTCTTAAGCCAGCAAAAGCAATCATTGACTGTGATAAGAAGGAAGGAGCACACCATGCAACTGTACAATGCACCCCTACTGCCGGGATGAAAAAACCCCCACGTGGGAGGAAAAACCCTAACAGCAGATCATCAAATTCCCTGTCCTAGAAGAGACCCAACCGTGCCACCATGGGTGACGCGAATAACTGATGCAGTGGTATGTCCGAACAACTGAGATCAGTATGGGCTGCTCGGACATTGGCATATGTCGGGCACAGCTGGAGGGCATGGTGCTCATCCTCCACCAG
>JAANSK020267981.1:0-11844 GCA_011763485.2 Isoetes engelmannii
CCAAATGAATTGTATGAGTTTGATCTGAGTAAAATCTCGATGTGATTGTTATCAAGTTCATTATTTTGAATATAAAACTGGTGCTCATATCATTATTCTGATCATTTAAACTGGTGCTCATATCACATTTTGCTTACAAACCTTGGAGCATCATGTCTCGGCGACCATATATCCGTTTCATGTGATTTCTAATCGAAAAAAAGGAATACACAATAGCATTTCCAATTCATGAATCTATAATGTGCCTCGTATGTCGGCTCCCCTCACCACTTCATGTTTTTTCTAAAAGCTTGTTAATCTCTATATATCATGGGCGGCATCAGATTCCTAGTGGAAATCGCTAACTTCATAATGTTCCAATAACAACTTATACGTTTTCAATCATTTGCTTTATGATTACGCCATGTGGGCCTCGGCCCCATCGTCCAATAGGACATGCCCGAGCAGGAGTGCCCGACATCCTGTACCACTATGTTTGGTTGATGATGACCAAGATGTGATGACAGATGTCAGGACAGGAAGAACATGGTCATTGTAGTCATTGAACATAGCAAGCAACTGAAAACACCCGATCTCATCCCAACCTCGATATGTAAAATTGTCGTATGTCGTATGTACGTAAAGGTTTCAGCGGACGTCGAAATCTGATCTATCACTCGTCCACAATTAATCGCATCCATTATAACTATCAACCAAAGACGTGGAGCGTGAATATGAGAAGGAATGTAGGGCTTAATCAAAGCCATTTTTAATCTACGGTTGGCAATCCCAGAGGATGAACATATTGTGACCCACTCCGAGCCAGTAACACGCAACATTATCAACCATCACTCTTTCGTTTTCTAGAATGGTAATGTCTCTTGATGGATTTGATTTTTTCGAAATTCATCTGAATGTTACAGTTATGATCAAAGAATTGATGGTGAATCAACGTTTACTACACTGCGTATCTTCTTATATAGTCCGGTTCATGGAGATAGGAGCTAAAAGGAAGGATATGTTGGGAATAAATCAGCTAGAATGTGCCAACGGTACATCGTTGAAGTGATTCTCAGGTGGTTAAATCTAGCAACAAGCACTGCTCTTGAATTTTCTGAATGATATTCTTGGCAAGGTTTTTGGATTAAGGTACTTGATATTGACGTTGATTATTGAAGCATTGTAACCCATATAAGTGATGCATAAAAAAACTTTGATATGTATTCAATAATATAATTCCTTATATTGCATGAAACTTCAGCTGGAGTTACAGTTAGCCAGGACCAAAAGGAAATTTCATGAGAACAGATGTCTAAGCATAGAAGATACCAAACCAAATGACGTCAAGGCTAAAGATGTATTGTTGCTTACGTCCATCATGTTGGAAGAAATCTTTAAGGTTTAGAAAGATTAATTTGAAGAATGTGCATCCTCAATTCAAGACCTTGCTTTTAAACATGGTGGCCATAATTTACGGAGAAGGCCCACCAAACAATGAGGCCAGAACCCACTTTGCACGGATATTCGCATGGTCTAATACGCCAAGAGCCCTTGCAATTCCACAGGAAATAGGAGGACCATTTTGCTTATGAGAGTTTCAGAATCTCACAAGAAAGGAAAGACAAACCAGTGGAAGGTACACACTATGAAGCTAACTGCAACACAATATTGAATCACATGAGAAACCTAAATGCTATGAATAAAGAACTTGAATGCAAAAGAAGCAGAGTTGTTGAGACGACAAGGAGCTGTTGGTGGCGAGAATGCTGTTTTTGCAATGAGAGACCAGTTGGAACTTATACAGAAGCTGAAGGTGGATATGGAGTCTGATATTCCTGAATACAGTGCAGAAGTGGAGTAGTTGAACATAAATTTGAATATGAGATAATTGGTCTGGAGAGCATGATAGTTTAATTATATGAGCGTATTGATTTCTAGCATTAAAAATCCAAGCATTTTAGTTTTTTACCAAAAAAAAGACAGGAACTCAAAAATGAAAATTGGTATGGGATCTTATGATTTCCATGTACATTCATATGCTAATAGCTGTTTGGCTTGTAGTTTGTTGTTTCACACAGCTATGAGCTGCACGTGAAATTGTTTCAATATGCAACCACAAGTATCCCCTTATTTGCTTTACACCAGTTCTAGAAACTACGCAGCAGGTGTTCTACCAAAAGGAAGAAGCATGTGTTGAGAGAGTGCCTAAATAAAAGAAAGTCTTACTTTTGAGGTAGAGGGCATCAGTTCAAAATCAGACACTCTAACTTTGAACCAGTCAGAAAACTTAAGAAGAGAGTTACCATGTCCATGAAGAAGAAGCAAAATGTCATCCATATATCAGATAAGTCAAGACTAAGAGTACTAGGAGCTACAACCTATGTTGGTATGTGAGAGAATAGAATAGAATAGAATAGAATAGAATAGGATAGAATTTAATTTAATTTTCATGTCCATGGAAACCCAATCGGGTTTTGGGACCCAATACAAAAAGGGGGGCATAGGCCCAATCCCATCACAAGTAACTGGAAGTGGGGGAAAACCCCATCACCAATATAGAAAGAATTAACAATACTTAAGAAGGACTTAATTATATAATGATTGCCCATGGATCAGTAGACTACTGATCCCTGATGATAGCCTGCCCTCCTCTGTACACTGCCCACTTTCGTTGCAAGCGAGCCTTGCGAACGCGACACGATTCCTCTTTTTATCTGCAGAGCTGTTCTGGAGTGAGATCCTCCTGGACAAAAAAGATAGTGCCCTCCAGGTGGTTACCATGCTTCAGAATATGTAGGTGGGAGATAGCATCCTCGAACTGAACTAAAAGATGACGCGGGCGATCTGGGCGTGCTGCTCCTATCTGACTAGGTGAGACGATGCCATCTGCCTGTATCTGCATGGCCTGAGTAAATAAACACTCAGCCTTCGTTTCAGCCAAACAGTCATCCACCTCCGTGACACCAATAATACGTAGGCTCAACTTAAATGGGTGCTGCATATACCCCCGTGAACTTCCTGGCTCAAAGGACCTGGTGTGCGTTGTCTGCTGTCCCATGGGCTGGAAGTCCTCTGTCCGCGTGGAAATATCCACCATGTCCACTTGGATCGATGCAGTGGTAGTGGCTGATCCTTCCTGAGGACCATACTCGGATGTCTGCACCGAAGCACTACTGGTCTTCACATCCTGACCAACAGATTTTGATACTAAAACAAGTAATAACTGTATCAAACGTGCCCACTTCTGAATAGACACAGTCAATGATGTGTCTGTTATCCCTCCGTAGTATGAATAGCCCATATCTGGTCCCAGAGCAAAGGTGGAAAACCTTTGACCTGCAAGTCTAGGGAGCTCTTGATGCCAATTCTAAGAGATCGCTGCGGCTCAAAGAGGGACATTAGTAAATCTACCGAGGCCACAGAAGTGGCCTGGACCTGGCTATGAAGCTGTTCACTAGTTCGAAAACTTGTCGAGCGTGGGATCCTCTGCTCTGCAAATAAAGACTAAGAGAAGTAAACATGAGAACTGGCAATGACAGAGTTAGCAATGATAACTCTACCAGCTAAAGAGAGGCAACTTTTGTAGTTATTAAGCTTCCTCTTGATTCTTGAGATAAAGTCCTTTCAAATTGCAGTATAAGAGAGGCATGCCAAGAAGATCTGTGGCCTAAGAAGAAGGGATGCATTTGATGCCTAAAATATCAGGAGGTAGCTCATCTCCAATGCATTTGATGCCTAAAATATCAGGAGGTAGCTCATATCCAATGATGATGCTCTTATTAAGTTTGAGATGAATACCAGAGGCAGCACTAAAGCAGCCAAGAATATCCATTATTGGTATCATTTTGGAGGAAGCTGAAAGAATCATCACTATACTGCATAATGTTCAAATCAGTCGAGTTATCAGGAAGAGATAAACCACAGATGTTACCAATTTTCTGATGATGAACCACATATATGGTGAGGAGCTCAGCCACAATAATGAATAGATAAGGGGCTAAAGGACACCCTTGCCTCACCCCTCTGGCAAGATGAAAGAATTAACCAGGAGTACCATTAATAAGAGCAGTGGATTGAGACCTTAGATTTAGGCAATGATTAACTGAACAAGCTTATCAGTGAAACCAATCTTCTTAAGAGCATATTCAAGGAAGTGAAGTCAAGCTTTAATAAAACACAATTTTGGTTAGAGACTTTGTTCTAGTGCAGACCTTCCATAGCAGCAATGTAGTTGTCAAGGATGAATCTATTAGGTAGGAAAGAAGATTGGTTGGCACTTATGTTCTTCCGAAGGAAGTCTTTGACTCTATTGGCAATAATCTTTGCACAAATATAAGTTGTATTGGTCAGGGAGATAGGCCTCCAATCAGATAATTTTTTGGATTATCAGCCTTTGGAATTAAGGTGATCAATCCTGAAGCAATGGTAGGGTGCAGATGATTATATTTCCAAGAACCATGAATCATTTTAGTAGTATCACTCTTAAAGATATCCCATAACTTAACATAAAACTCAGGGGGCATGCCATGAGGACCAGGACTTTTACCTTTAGCAAAGCTAAGGAGAGTAGGATGGATCTCAGTCTCATGGGGGGGTTCATCAACAACAGGATTCAAGGGGCCTTGAATGCTGAAATTTATAAAATCAATGCGATTTTTTTTTTTTTTTTGGATGCAAGATATTTTTATTTTCTGAATAAGATGTAGTACATGGTCCCCTTAAGGGCATATATATCTCGAAGCACTAGTCTGTTCAAACAACTATAACAACCTTGGGTGCAGACAAAGAAGAGGGTTAGTACTTCATTTAAATTCCCACTCAACCTCTTTCCCTCCAAAAGCTGGTACTATGGAACTGCTATCTAGTTCCCACATAGTACTGAAGATAGCAGCCTCACTCTTCCCTCTCTAGGAAGTACTATAGGAGCATGGATTCATACTTTCCTGCCTCCCTTCACCTCCATCTCAGAATGTTGCATAGCGGTTTGTTGCGCCCAAGTTCAGAATCCAAATCCGCTAAGATTTCTTCAAACAAACATCAAAGAAAGTTCCTCTATTCTCTTGGTGCGCTTTCGAGCGCGCCAGGATAGATTGCATGTGCTTCAACATGGCAAATATCTCCGGGATATCACATTTTCAGTATAGGAAGATCTCACGCTCACTCAGCTTAGCTGCCGAAGAGAGGAGCTTTGTAAAGTGCGGGAAGCGAGAATTCAACGGAAGTGGGCAGTTTATAGGGGTGGGGCTGCCATCATACGGGACCAGTGGCCTCACGATCCATGGCTGGGGTATACATAGCTGCACAACGGTAATACTGAACCGAGAGCATGTAAATCTGTAAATATATAAGCATAAAAACTGGATGATTATTGTACCGGGACTTTGGTCCCTTTGTGTTGTTTCAGGACTTCGGTCCCCGTTCAGTTTCAGGACTTCGGTCCCCTTATGTACTGTTCCGTCGCATGTCCAATTGGATGCTGCCTTTGTGGCGCGACGTTAAAATGGCTTATCTTATCTATTTTATCAGAATCAAGACACACTTGACAGCCAACCCTGAAAGATGTAAACATAGCAGGCCTAAGGTGTGAGCTTCATACCGCGCGTTAAGTTGACCTCAAGATTTGCCCCGACTGAAATACTACAAGAGTGTCCTCTCCCTTTCCAACCTGTTGTACAAGGGAAGATTCAACACACCTTCTTCCTGCAGTAAGGGCGATAAGAGAAGCCTCCCTGATGGGTGGTCTGCCCGCTCCTTTAGAAACCACTACATTAACTAGGGTCTTGAATCTTGTAGGCCCAACTCCAGCAATGAAGTAGCAATGAGACAATCCAGGTCTCCCACCCTGAAAGGTCTACTTGGATCTTATACTTATATTGTCCATTTTCAGTCCTGTTATGGCAACATATTCTAAACTGCCCCGGCCATGATGGGGAGAGCAAACACATAAAGGAATATTAGACAAGCGACACATAAGACCTGCTGCTCCATGCCATCATCTCCAGCGGGCAGATATGGCATGTCCAGATCTGAAAAACCAAGCCTATTACCCTTTACATGCACTAGTGTCAGTTGAATGATGAGATCCAGATGGAACTAGAGTTTAGAGACCCTAAACTAGCACGAATCTTTGAAGCACATGCTACTAGCCTAGCTCCGCCTGAAAAAAAAAACTTTCATGGCAAAAACACAAGGTAAACCCTTACACATTCACAGCCTATTGTTTGAAGAACAACAGTTGGAAGTAGCGGCCATACTCCACCCGAATCCTTGTTGCAGCAGACCTGATGCAAATGGTAACTAAAAACCTCATGACCTGTTATGGCCTCTGCGAGACAGAAGCAGCTTGGTTGCTGCTCTTCTAGCGCTGATGCTATCAGTAAGAGATCTCAGTGCTCGGATGGCCGCTGCCGCCGACCTAAAGTGCAAACCCTAGCGCCATCATTCATCAATGAGATTACAGGAGGACAAAGCCTTATTAGATTGAGAGCTAGTGAGATCAGGACAAGAGAAGATATTAGAGTATTTCATATAAAAGTAGGAAGAGACTTTTGGAAGAGACTTCTGGAGCTATTACGTATCGACCGCTCTTTGACATCTGATCATCGTTCAAAAGTTAATGGGCAAGCAGAGCGCACTAATCAGACTTTAGAGCAGTATCTGAGGTGTTCCATCAGTTACCAACATGATGATGGGGTCAAGTGACTCCTATTAGATGAGTTTGCCTATAACAACTCAGTACATGCTTCGACCAGCCAGACACCATTTTTTCTAAACTCTGGCCAACACCCTTGATGGTCCCTCGATGCCGTTGGATATAACTCTGTTAATCCCCGTGCTGAGTCTCGACTTGAGAAACTCCAGGCTCTTCAATCAGATCTTCAACATGTCTTCTCCAGGCACAGGAATGCTATCGACACTATGTAGATCTGCACAGTCAGAAAGCTCCTCCAACTCCTTTTCATGTTGATGACCTTGTCCGGCTCCTGCGCAGGGACCGCCTTCCTACTACACGTCCTTGCAACAAGCTTGACTACCGTTGCCTTGGTCCTTATCGAATTACGGCTCAGGTCAGTGATGTTGCATTTCAACTTGAGCTTTCTCCAGTTGTTCGGTTACATCCAGTCTTCATGTGTTTCTAGTCTTCATGTTTCGATACTGAAGCCGTACACGGCTAAATCCTTTCCAGACCGAGTTCCTCTGTCGCCTCCACCAGTGGAAATCGATGATCACGAGGAGTTTGAGGTTCGCGAGATTTTGGACTCTAAGTTTCTCCGTCGGTGATTATATTACTTTGTCGACTGGAAAGGATACTTTCCAAGTGACCGAACCTGGGAACCTGCCAAGAATCTGAGCAACGCTCCTGACAAGATTGCAGAAGTCCACCGACAGTATCCGAACAAGCTAAGTCCAAGTACTCCGGCTCCAGCTCTGAGGACTCGATGCCGTCGTAGGAGGGATGGTGTGACGACCATATGGATATTCGTACTATACGAGCATTATAATCGTATGTATAAAAGATGGTCGTCACATGGATGCAAAAAAGTAATTGCACAAGATAGGATTTGAACTCGCAACCTTTTAGTTGCAAGCCACGTACCTTAACCAAGTTCACCATCTATTCTGTTTGATGGGATGCTCTTGCATCTTTCACATATGCGCAGTAGCTTCCTGGAAGTCCTAGAACATTCTAGAACCTATACTTAGCAAGATCTCATCCGTTGGAGTGGCACGATCTAGACCATTGATATACATATTTATAGAGGAGCCTCACTCTTGTCGAACCATTCCGGTTCAACGCCAAAGGCATCTGTCTTATGTTCTCGCTCGCCTGCGGGCCATTGTATTTCTGATTTCTTGATCATATAATAGATTCTTGTCGATTATTCGCGTATCTCTTGTGTATTTTTCACGTATTTTCCTTGTTCTTCGCATAGGTTCATGACACTGTGGCTCTTTTTGTTTGGGTCCCATAGGCCAATTGGTCTTCGTGGACAATAAAAATTCTATTCTATTTATAATTCCTTTGGTTTATCTTCAATTCCAACTTTGGGCTTCTCTGACTCTTGTCGACTTTGAAATAAATCAATGATTTTATGCTATGGCTCTCAAATCCTTTATTGTCTATTTATCTTTCAACTTTTATTTTTTTGATTTCTTTGATATGTATTTGATAATATAATTCATTATATTGCAGGAAACTTCAACCGGAGTTACAATTATCCAGTACCGAAAGGGAATTTCATGAGAACGGATGTCTAAGCATAGAAGGTATCAAACCAAAGGATGCCAAGACCAACGATGTGTCTGATGCGGACTTCCATCATGTTGGAAGAAATCTTAAGGTTTAGAAATATTAATTTGAAGAATGTGCAGCCTCAATTCAAGACCATGCTTTTGGACTTGGTGGCCAGAATTACCGAGAAGGCCCAACAAACAACGAGGTCAGGACCCACTTTGCACGAATATTTGCATGGCCTAATATGCCAAGAGCCCTTGAAATTCCAAAGGAAACAGGGGGCATTTTGCTTATGAGAGTTTCAATATCTCACAAGAAAGAGGTACACACTATAAAGCTAATTGCAATGCAATATTGAATCACATGAGAAATCTAAATGCTATGAATAAAGAACTGGAATGCAAAACAAACAGAGTTGATGACAAGGAGATGTTGGTGCCAAGAATGTTGTTTCTGCAATGAGAGACCAGTTGGAACTTATACAAAGCTGAAGGTAGATATGGAGCTTGATATTCCTAAATGCAGTGCAGAAGTGGAGCAGTTGAACATAAATTTAAAGATGAGATAATTGGTCCGGAGAGCAGGATAGCTGAATTATATGAGAGTATTGATTTCTGGCATAAAAAATCCAAGCATGTTAGTTTTTTACAAAAAAAAGCCAGGAACTCAAAAATAAAAACTGGTATGGGATCTTATAATTTCCATGTCTATTCATATGGTAATAGCTATTTGGCTTGTGGTTTGCTATTTCATACAAAATATGAGCTGCACGTGAAACTGTTTGAATGCAACCACACACATCCCCTTATTTGCTTTACACTAGTTCTGAAAAGTACACAACAGTGTATTGGTGTTCTACAAAGGTACCTAATAGCATTTTGCAGGAACTAGATTACCCTTATTTTGTACAGGATGAGGAGGAAGAAGTAGAACAAGAAGGGAATGAAAAGGAAGAAGCTAGTATTGAGAGGTGCCTAAATAAAAGAAAGCCTTACTTTTGAGGTCGAGGGCAGTAGTTGAAAATCAGACAGCTCTAACTTTGAACTAGTCAGAAAACTTACGAAGAGAATTACCAGGTCCATGAAGAACAAGCAAAATGTCATCCATATATCAGGTAAGTCAAGTCTAAGAGCACTAGGAACTACAACCTATACTAGTATATGAGAATATAGGGAGCATGCAGACCACTCTATTGAAGTAGGCTTGTGTGGATCTTCAAATAGAGTGGAAAGACAATGTAACATCTTATATTAATACCATGAAGAATCATAGTGCGACTTAAGTTAACGCATGGAATGAAGTTTGCTTTCGAGTATCTGATGTGCCTCCAGGATAATTGTTAGTGATCAAGCGCACGGGTGCTAGAAAGAAGAGAAGGAAAGAAAAGTATGGAAATCCCATAGTAGAGAATGAATAATTATAATGTGGTCACCCATGTGGACATGCTAGAATTGCAACAATCCTTGTATCCCAAAAAAGGGCAAGCCCGCTAATAAATAAGCAATGCCTTTAACAGTGGGATTTAAAGAGATAGGGTTAACTTGGTCTGGCCAAGAGCATATCCTGAAATACGTTCAAATTTCTAGCTTGAGAAACCTTTCCAAACTAAACATAGAAATGAACTTATAAAATCTAAATTGCATGCCCAAATACGCTGGCCGATTTTCCACTAGTGTATATACGTATATGCCTTAAAAAATGTACTTAATAATTGCAGATTGTTCATTTCTTAACAATGTTTCAGGGGGATTGAAGGTTGCTAATCCCATTACCTGTACCTAGTATGGCAGGTGCCGTTCCCAACTATTTTGGTTTGGGAAAATTTTAAATGTAATTGGTAAGTTTCTTGATTGATCTAGTCCAACCTACCCGCTACTCCATTCCTACCGAAAAGTATCAAGAAAAATTGCTATTTATAGCAGGAAATTCTTCTGCTATTTCTAAACTGTACTGTGAATTTTCAAATCCACACGGTAGGTTACAAGAGTTCGGGGGGGATTTCTCAAACCAAGTGAGTTTCCTTCATTTTTAGCAGTTCCTAGAGATAATTCCTTGGTGATTCCTTCAAAAAAAATTCCTTGGTGATTCCTTCTGACGGAATAGCTTCAATGGTGATTCTGTCTTGAGGAATCAGAGTGGCTTCACATGAAGCATGAGACCTGAGATTTTCTCAAGGTTGTGGTGGCGTGTACCTCGAGCCCAGATTTGCTCTGTTCCTATGGATCTCAACCGCAACCTCTATTATCCTCTTCCTGGTATGTGGCAAACAATCAAACCTATAAGAAAACAAAAAGAAAGCTACAACAGACAAACGGAGCTACAGAAGAAGACAACGAGAGGTGTTGACCTGGGCGTCCAGAAATAGGAGAAGAATTCTTCAAAATGAGTTTCAAAACCTGAATTCATCTAGATCATGTGTTCATGGGAATGCAGGATGTTTTTTTTCTGACCTCTACAAAACCTGGAGGTTTTACGCCCATCAGAAACGGCTCTAAGTCAGAGCGGTTTCCCATGGGCACAAAATCTCCAGGTTTTCTAGAGGTCAGAAAAAAACGTTCGGCGTTCCCATGAACGCTCGACCTAGAGGGATTCAGGTTTTGAACCTAATTTTGAAGTATGTCGTGAAATGAAGCATCAGCTCCGGTGCGTATCGGATCCCGTTGAACACCTCTAGACTATCTCTCAGTACTGTAGGCAGCTCAAGCATAAGAAGGCCGCATATCTGGCAGAGAGACAGAGCCAGATGTTTGGGCTCCTGGACCACCACCCCAGGAAATTTTGGCAACATGTGCTTAGGAAAAAGCGCCATCCAGAAGGAGATATCACTACGGAGCAATGGATCCAGTATCTGCAACAACTGTATGATCCTCAAGGGAGGCAGACACCTGTACGTACCCCCACAACAGGGATTGCCCTTGAACATCGCAGAGATCGATGTGATAATGGGCCTTCAACGCCTGGCCAACGGCAAAGCAGCAGACTTGGATGGTATGCAGGCGGAGCTCCTCAAATGGGCGGGCAAGCAATACTGCCGATCCTGGTAACTATGCTGAATCGCGCATTGCGAGAAGGCCTTCCACTGCAATGGACCTGCAGCAGAGTGGTGCCCATATTCAAAACCGGCGACCCGAACTACCCGGCTAACTATCGCACTATAATGGTGAGCTCGGTGTTCGCAAAACTCCTGGCTACAATAATTGAACAGCGCACAACGATCTGGGCAGAGGACACGGGGGTCCGGGTAGGCGGGCTTCCGCCCGGGACATTCCACCGTTGATCATCTGTTTGCCCTGCAGGCATTTATTGAAGAGAGCAGGAATCGACGCCAGGACCTGTACTGTTGTTCCGTCGACTTCGCAAAGGCCTTCGACACCGTGCCTCGAGACAAGTTGTGGGACAGACTGCAGGAGCTCGGCACGCTAATGGATTTGCGCAATGCAGCCTACAGGTTGTATGAGGTGTGTTATGGGCGCCTCACAACCTCCGGGCAATTAGTGACCAGTAGTATTGGGGTACGACAAGGCTGCCCCCTCTCGCCTACAATGTTCGACTTCTATATAGATCAGTTGGAGCATTGGATGGCCCGGCACGGCGGGATGGGCGCCCAGTTGATGCATCATGTTATCAGA
>JAANSK020267992.1:0-11844 GCA_011763485.2 Isoetes engelmannii
ACGCGAAAAAAAAAAATTCCGGCCGGCGAGGTAATTATACGTTATATACGTTTTAGACGGTAAAATATGTATTTTTTGACTTTATACATCTGAAACTTAGCATTTGTACGTACGGAACCTATCCCTGGAATAAATAGAGCACATCTACTCCCGGAGCACATGCAAAAATATTGAACTTGTGAGTCCATGGAAGTTTTGATGCTGATTCCAAGAGGCCATTACGGCCCGAAGAGGGACTGAGGTATCACGAGCGGGGCTACCATATTTACTTGTACGTGTTTGTGCAGCTGTTCACTAGAGCGAGAACCCACAAGCCGTGGGACCTGCTGCTGGGTGAGTAAAGGCTCCTTGTACGTAGGATGATGCTTCTTTCTTGTCATCCATACCCCAAATTGTTGTTTGTTTGGAGTCCTTCCGTCCATGGTGGGCCCTGTACCTGTCAAGAACTCTCTAGTATCTACGAGACCCTAGAGGGCGGGTCTCCTTCGAGGGCATGTGTCCTGTGCGACCTTCGCAACGCTAAACGATCCTCGATGCTAGTCATCGAGGATGGTGGCACTTAACGGGCCGCCCCCAGGAAACAGACCTTAGGAGCTCGGGATAGAAAGATGTGTGAAGTCACAGCATCTTGATTGCAGACGTGCTCCAGCAGAGCTCGAAATGATATGAGCACTCACTAATGATAATGCCAAAGCCAGGGTTCCGGTATACTGCAACACACATACTGCATCAAATTCAAGATAGATAAGGCAAAATCTCACAGAGATATTAAGCAAAAACTACTATTTGCGGTCCTCCACATGTCTCTCATGCTGATTATTCCAAATCCATACCTCCATATTTTAAAAAACCCCAAACCATAAATCATACGAAATCTCCCGATATTTGGAATATCGAAAATTATTTTCCGGCAAGCAATTCTATTAAAACCTTGAGAAATCAACTTAAAAAGAAAACTAAAAAGTTTTCCACCAGACTGGAAAATCCAAATTTAAACAATAGATATTGACAATGCATAGTGTAAAATCACCTCATAAACTAGTACTAATTTTAAGAAACTAGTGTAAGACATAAAATTAGTATAAGAACTATGATCAAACTAGTAGTGATATTACAAAAACATGAAAGTCATCTAGTTTTTATTGATATCATGACTTGAATGTATTAAAAACCACCCTTATACTGGTTTCCATCATGATTATGAATGCGAGTTAATTTTTGGGGGCCTTGTGAAAACAACAATACATGTCTTGCCTGTGATTTTTGCTATCTTCTATGAAGGCATGCAAGGTGAAAATATGATTAATGGTAGAGTGTCGGGGCCTAAACCCTGCCTGTGTAAGGGCTTGGACCTCTGTTTCCTCTACCCATGGCGTCAATTGCTACTCCAGTATGCCAGCCAACAATTTTGTGAACAACGAGCTGACCATGATCGTGAAATAGTTGGCTAGGCAGTGAGGATCTCCAGCCTTATAGATGGGAAATAATCTGCTGGGGGCCCACTGTGGGGGAAAGCCTTCCTGAAGTGCCATATTGTACAACCCAATTAGGAGGGGGGCCATTTGAGTAGCTCTGCCTGCATTTTGTCCAGATCTGCAGCCTTGCCATTAGCGAGACACTGCAAGCCCTGAGCGACACCTGCCTCTGTGATTACTAGTGGTGGACCCATCTTTGTGGGTACCTCATGTCGAATTTCGAGTAGATCATTGAGATGCATCAGGTACTATACTTATTGTTCGGAAGAGATATTCCCTGTAGGCTGCATAGGCTTCTGTAATATTCTTCTCTAAAATGTCTTGGGGTGACGATCAAGGAGGTAGAACACGTGAAGTATAATAATACTCTATGTTAAATTCAATTAAGCCACTCTAAGAACATGGAAATGAAGAAGATAGTCATATAAAAAGCTTCAATAATTCATAGAAGCTTATAATAATTGCTAAAAGAATCAAAGAAATAGCGTAAGGAAGAAGGAGACGTAAACGTGTGAAGGATAATACTCTATGTTAAATTCAATCAAGCCACTCTAAGAACATGGAAATGAAGAAGATAGTCATATAAAAAGCTTCAATAATTCATAGAAACTTATAACAATTGCTAAAAGAAAAAAAAAAAGAAAAAGAAAAAAAAAAGAGAGCATTTTTAACATCCATTGGAGACCAACGAGTTAAGAGACACAATACACCACATCAACATGGGTCCAACATCTTAACACAAAGAAAATGAGAAAATACATTACATATCCAATTAAAGCTTGATTGCATTTCCATATAACTAAGCAAAAAATCATGGTTATAATGTACAAATAATAAGCACATTTTCCAAATGTTTTTCTTTTCTTGTGATCTTTGTTCTGGAAATTTTACGAGCCTGCTAGGGGATCTATCCCAGCCTGCTAGCTACATACTACTTCCCCTCCGTTTGCTACAAAAAATATTAAGAAAAAACAACATTTTAGCAAGAAAGTTTCTTGCTCTTTCTGAACTCCGCAGTGATTTCTGAAATCCACAAGGTAGGTCATAAGGGTTCGGGGGAATTTCTAGAATCAAGCCCATGATTGAGTTATGTATTAAGTATAAAATTGAAGGCATTACAAATGTTGAAGCCAAAGATGGCCTATACAATGTAGAGCAAGCAAGTCTCATATAAATCTTAGGCCTGTAATATTGTATTGATTATACTATTGAAAGAAGAGTATATTACCTTAAATCATAGGTGCTGAAGATTATCTTGTTTTGCACACTGGCACTGTTAGATCAAGAGCAGTTAAAACCAAAGAGTGAATTGCAAAGCAGATTATCTTGATAATTCAAGTTATATTTGCGATAAGGGTTGAAGTTTGGATTGTATAGCTGAGATTTTGATAATCTTCTATGCCCATGATTTAAGGGGGTTAACTCTTGGTATCACTGGGTATCCAAATTAATCCACCCGACATGCCGGCCGCATGGATTATTGCACGAACCAGCTCGAGGGGGGAAATCATGTGAAAAACATGATTGCCAGAAGTAACCCTATAAAAGTACAAAGAACGAAAAATAACATACCTGCAAGCTCATAGGGTATAGAAGATTATCAATTTGGTAATCAATTGCAGGTATGCTATTTTTCGTTCTTTGTACTTTGTTTTGCCCTATGTGAGTTAATCATCATATGTGTCGTGTGATCAATCGAGGAACGACCAAGATGAATAAAAGAAAAGGTGTAAGCAGAGAATTAATTCCCTGGTAAATTCATGAAGCTTATAAATAATTTCACCAAATTTTGATGTTTGAATGGAAACTTGAACATCTTGCTCATTCATACCTTTCTAAATTGCAAGCATTATTGGACTAGTAACATTTCCTATATTGTAAATATGAAAGTGCAGTCTTAAGTTTTTTTTTTTGCTGGGGGGGGGGGTTAGGTAACTGACTAAGCCAATACGACATGGTATCTTTTTGTTTTATTGTTGATATAAACTCAGGACAATGCTTGACGCAATATAAAGGAAGGAGCAATGGCCCGGGGAGGCCATTACCCCCTGTAAGGCCCTGGCGAGCCCGTTAAGGCGAGCCAAATCGAGCAGGCGTAATAGCCCTCCCCCGGGTCATTGACCCATGCAATAATCGTGGAGGAGGCTATTACGACAACCAGATGCAGCTTCGACAATCAGAATGAGCTTGACAACCAGAATGGAGAATGAAATTACACGATTTAAGATATCACTGTAATATGCAGTAATAGCCTTCCCCGATTATTACGACGTTGAAAGAAACACAGGGCTTCATTTGCTAATGAAGATTTCTTTTCTTTTCTATTCCATTCTATTTTTATTTTCACCCCAAGCACTGTCTGGCAAAATTGTAAATTAACATTTTCGGATACGAGTGCTTGTTTTTAAAATCCCCCTGTTTTATTTCGATTTTTCAAATCAATAAATTTAATTAAAAAAGAAGAAGGAAAAAACATATTCTCGGAAGATCAGAGCCGTTGGCCACATCCGAGTCGCACATACAGCATACGCATCAGAGTACACTCAGCAAGCTGAGCAGCTATGGCGACGGCAGATCTCCAGACATGGCGCCACATCCTTCTCTTGTTTGCAGCGTTTCTCGTTTGCTTTTGGGTTGAAGCTAATGCAGCAGTAGATACTAATCATGTCTACAATCCGTGCGGAAATGCAAGGATTCAGAAGCGTGATGGCTTCACATTTGCAATTATCTTCAATAATAATCGGTCAGATTTCTACCATAATGGTGTTCAACTTTCTCCTTGTGACAGGCGCCTCAATCTCTATTCCGGGAGGATAGCCCTTTTTAGACCCGAGGTGGACAAGCTCTCAATACTTACAATCAATACATCCACAATTTCTCCGGTAAGTTGGCTCTCTTTTCTCATTAGCTCGCAGGATCTTCTCAAGTTCATCAGAGCTGGATTAAGGCAATGTAGGCTTTTGAATCCAATGCTCTTATTAGGATTAGGTTAATATGCATTTTCTGCCAGTGGTGTTTCTATATTTTGATGTGTTTAGCTTATTCAAGTTATTTCCTTGTTATTGGTTGGATTATGGATCAATAGATGAGCATGGTTATACGTTCTTTTTGTGTTTCTTTTTGTTTATATGCTTTACGTGAATATGCTTGTTTCGCTTGTTTCGCTTCCGCCGCTCGAGTTGGCTTCCTTCACACCTAGAATTTAGTACATAAATGTCAAATGCACATTTTGTAAATGTTTTGTCTGTTAATCCTTCGATCCAGTCCGATACTATCATAGCTGCACAGCTACTATTTGCTCGAGTCATAGAAACACTTTCTCTTAATATTATCATTTTTGCTTAGCAGCTCCTAAGAACCTTGGTAGTGCAATTGAGCTCAGTGCCACAAGGAAAGATGGATACATTATGTGGCTTGGGTAGTTGTCTTTGGAAAGGCATTACATGGAGTAACCTGGACTATTTTTCTTATGCAGGAATACTATCAATACATGGTAGCATATGCAGGTAGTAAGCCTGCTGCCATATCTACCCCGCGTTATGTTGCTGATATGAATTATGTAGTGACGAGTTTTTCACTGGTATGCAGCTAATATCAAGGTTTGTTCAGGTTGAGAGACTATTAGTTTGCTAATTCAACTTGTGATGTTATTTTGCAGGTTTTTAACTTTAACAATGGCAGACTTTCAAATATGCTATGGAAAAATGATAACTGTAAACGATGCAGTGGAGGAGACACCTCATTTGTGTGCTTGACAAAAACTGGGGATTGTGCTGTTCCATTAAATAATTGCAAACATAAGGGAGGTAAAGTCGACTGTAGTCTGAGCATACAGCTGGCATTTTCAGGTGTAGACAAGAGTTACGAAGTTTTGAGTTCATGGTATCAATTTGACAATCTGCATCAGTATTCACTATATGGTCTCTACAAAAATCTGAAGGATTCATTGACATCAGAATATAATAAATGGTTCTGAGACAGATTGAGTTATTCATTTTTTGTATATTAAGCTAGTTTACATGATATTTGTGTGCATATACATATGGTGAACGAACTTAAATCCTCCTCTTTGTGGGATTCATTCTTCTGTTTATATTGAAATAGACTATATCAAGCATTCTGAAGGAGAATATACAAGCTCACTTGCAAATGAGTTTGGAAACTATGCATTATATAAGGTTCTGTCTTGGGCTAATTCCTTTTTATAGAAAGGAAAATTACCAGTATACCATTACTGTTTTTGAAAATTAGCATAAAGCCACCAGTATTCTCAAAATTACCAAAAAGCTATTCATTCTATTATACAGATATACCATCTCCTTTAATGGGAAAAAAAAAGTATGTCGCTATCAATTTCATGCAAGGAACGCAATCTGTGGGCCAGGGATAATTGGTTTAGTGGCCCAAAAGAAATCCTTAGCTTTTTATGCACACCAGCTGAAATGAACGGTAAAAATCTGTATACGAATCTATTAAAATAAGTTATTGATTAGAAGAATTGAAAGAATATTTTGAAAAGTCTATTATTTTGAAGTTTGGAACGACTTCCTGGAAATAGCAGAGCAGCGATTGCTTACTATATAGGTGTTAACAGTGATATCTATAGCTACATATTTTGGCAACATGGACAAGATGGTAGTGGCAGTAAGAGTGTTGCAGGGAAGGGGTGGCACTGTTGTACTGAATAGAAGAATTTTTTCTGAATCTGTAATGAATGCTTGACAAAAAATCAGCAACACCTGCAAAAACAAAACTCATAATCAATTATTGATAGCTTCCATGAGCCCTATGCGAAACAAAACGCTTAGAGTTGTTCTAACCTATTGGGGCTTTATTAGATTGATAATTTAAGTAGCATCATATCATGTGTATTGAAATGAATATATAATCAAATGAAAAGTTTTGATAATAGTCTCTCCATCTCCGAGCACCGCCTGTGCATGACTTGGCATTATACGTACTTGAGGTTCTACTCTTCAATCGTTGAGCCCTCAGTAGTCATGGTCTACTTGTTTTTCTTGATTGTCTGGCATCAATACTGCGAAGGTTTTTTCCTTGAAAACCTTTTGAGGCAGGGGTTTTGAATCCTAGTACTAATGGTTGTACTAGCACACGATCCCATGACCTCTTAGTCTTCGTGAATGTTAAACAATCTATTCTATTATATTCTATTACATAAAAAATTACCAGCTAGTTTGAAGTTCAATCATATGCTATGCAATACCACCATTTTTAAAATAGATGTCAAAGAATACTCTCAATACTGATACATGGGAGGTTTTAAATTGATAGTCTAATGCATTTTTTATGCAATCATCTTGCATGACATGTATGTTAGTATCCAAGCTCCTTACATATCCAGCTTCAATTTTAGCATTACTTGGAATCATGTTGCATGGTATGTATGCCATGATAATATTTGGTTGAGCATGTATGCCAAAGGTTGGCTGAGCATGATGGTTGAGTACACATGATGACCAATTCCACACAATAATTGGCTAAGCACAGGCATCATATTTTTCATGGCATTTTCTCATCTGCTCATGGTGTTATTGCTTTGGCTCTGGCTAAGATACGGATGGCTTCTGGGTGTTCCTCCCTTGACCCGGAAGTGAGGGAACATATTTAGATCCAGTATCTCCAGATTGGTTCTTATCATTAGTCTCATATTCTGGAGTAAGTACATTGTGCTTCAGGCTCTTGTTCCTGTGGCTTCCTCTTGTGCTTACATAGTTAAATGTGACATGTACATTCTGTAATGTTTATAGCTGATTAATAAAATTTCTGCTTTCGTCCTTCAACAAAAAAAATGTTTGGCTAAGCACAGATATCATAGGTGTGGCCAAGCATGATCTTCACAATGGTTAAGCACATATGATGGCCTATGCCACAATTATGGGCCAGGCATGCATGCTAGAGGTATTTTCTCTGGCTGTTCATAAAGGTTTTAAGCACATATGATGGCCTATGCCACAATTATGGGCCAGGCATGCATGCTAGAGGTATTTTCTCTAGCTGTTCATAAAGGTTTTAAGCACATATGACTTTCTAGAAGTGCACAATCTTTTACCTATTTATTGGATTGTTGATGTTGTCCTTGCACCAATAGATACAAAATATTATGCTTAATGAGCTTGCATGAAGCATCATTAAAAGCATTCTATCCCTTTTTGTTCTAAGTCTGTAAATGCATGTGTAAATCCATTCCAAAGTATGCCTCGCACGAGAACAAAGGACTTTTGTCCGGGCCAACAGTCCAAGGATGACGAGATAACCCTAGACCATAGCTTGAATTCTTAAGACCATATCTTAATAGATGTAAAGTAAGGATCATTTATAAAGTTGCCTATGCTTTTTCGTATATGCTTTTTTTTTCTTTTTGAAGGGCGTGAAACTTTATTAATTAGAAGAAAGTACAAACATAGATGGGGGACTGAAAACTCGGTGGAGAAATTGTCCACCAGAGCAAAACCACCCGTCATCTTGTAATATACAGTATCTGAAAGAGTTATCTATAAGTGTTAATCTGAAAATTCGTCCTTAACTGAGGAAGATATATAAGCTTTGACAATGCGTTGCTTAGCTTCAACGAGCACTTGAGCATCAGGGGTTCTAATGCCCTTGAAAATGAAGAGATTTCTTCTTTTTCAAATTGACCAAATGAGATCAATAAAAGACATCATTGGAATAGATTTTCTTCAAAAATATTCAAACAAGAATGCAACCTTTATACTTGGATAACAAAGGCAGCATGTTAGCGGCCATTGATAATGGACTATGATTTTTTTGTAATGAGGCCTGGTCTTGTAAGACCAAGCAGGATCTACTTCGGTCATTATCACTTCAATGTTTTTCCACGTCTTCAAACATCCACAACTCAGATAAATACACCTCACATACAGAGAAAAAGCCTCTATTGGCTGAGAGAGGACAACATGGAACCTTTTGATTGGGTCAACATAACAACACCTCCCCCCCCCCTTCCCTTTTTTGTGTTGGGAGGTGGGGGTGGGGATTGTTGGGGGGCATCACTATATAATGTATAAAGGCCATCTATTGGGATGAGATTCTCTGGTTTGTCAGTTGTATACTGCGATCGACGATAGCCAAGAGCATCTTACCCACAAAACTGGAGAATCTCAGACCAATTAGATTATCGTTACAATATCATAATTGGGGAGGCTCAAAGGTTTGTGTCTGGTTTCTCATCTGCAAGACCAGAATTGAAGGTTCCAACTCGAATTCCATGTTCTTAGCTCAGTCGATGTGCACTGGTTCGAGTTTTTGCTTGTCAGCCAAAAATTTAGTAGGATTTATGTATATAATCTGGCAGATACTCAATGGCTTATATACAAAATCCAGTGAAGCATGACATGGAACTGCAAATTACGTGGATAGATGTAATAGGGATCTCAAAGCCTTTAAATAATATAAATATAGTGGAAGGAAATGAAGACTTGATAAATGGGTGGGAGAGATTTCTAACTGCTATCACTCATGTGTGTTCAAACTTGACTTGGAGTAGACTCTCACCATCGTGATTGACCTGGGGAGGCCTTCCTGTTTTTGCCTCTCATGACTATGTGGCCATGGAAGTCGGAACTATTCTTCAAAGAATACACTCATCCAAGCACAGATTAGAGGACATAGGAGCATCCCATGCCGGAATGCATGCTTTGCATGCCAAGGCCCCTTGCATTGTGAATCATCGATAGAAAATTTTTGTCCCTCGGGAATCCTCCCCCCCCCTCCCAAACCCCAACTGGGCATTGCAGCGGTGGTGATCTCCTTCCAACCATGGCGCCTACAGTTCCTTCTGGCCATAGGGTACATTATTTTCTATTCATGTACTCTTGAAGCTTACATACCACTTTTCTGGTCCCCTTTGAACTATTTAAAAATGCAGATGAATCGCCTCTTGTTGCTTAGGGATGGAGTTTAAAAGCTTGGCGAGCAAAGATGGCGTGTTGAAGAATCCTGCTATGGAGAACTATGGTGAACAATGGAAAATAAGCCTCTCTTGGGTCTGTATTTGATATGCTGCAATATATCCGCTTGGTTCCCATAATAATACTCTTATTTGCAGCTCCGACCTTGTTCCTGTGAATCTTCAACCCCTGGAGTTTCTAGAATGCTGATTTGCAGAACTCTTATGGTTTGCTCAACTTTTTGCCAGCATATGATTTGTTTTTGAGGCCAAAATTTGTCCTTTTTTTTTGCATGCTTTGCTCAGTTACCCATTACTACCGGAATTAAAAACCCCGCCCTTTCGGGTTTTCGAGGAAAAACCCTAGTGATAAGCCTTTAGCAAAGGGCTTTGACAAACGTATGGCTGAAAATCACTTCCCAAACCCCACGAATGGAGAAATCAAAAGTGCTTCCGCTTGGTAACATGTACCTGCACATCACCAACACTAAAACACAAGAGTAAAAAAGGAAAAACCTCAAAAAGCGAGGGGCTGTTCAGGCGTGCCACGCCACAAAACCTCGAAAAGCGAGGGGCTGGTCACGCGTGCCATGCGACAAATACAATAACAATAAATTTTACGGGAGGGGGGCGGGAGGGGGGGGGGGGAGAGAAGAGAACAGTGTATATTGAGAGAGACGAGGAAGTGCCGATGAGATGCGGCTGAAGAATCACGCCTAAAATAGTAATCTCCCACCAGAAAATGCATGCAATGCATGCATGCGAGACATGCATGCTCGCCCCTCCTAGAATCTCGATCTGATGGCTCGGATTGATGCCATTACTAGCCAGCTAAAGTGGATCTTGAGATATAATAGTAGACTATCTTCCTGCTATTTCTTTGTACTAACCATGTCACCTGGCTTTTATGCTAATCCGGTCAAACTCTGAAGCTTTTGGCAATGTAATGGGCTGTACAGAAGGAGATAGAAGTCCCATCTTTATACATTTCCACGGAATGGACAGTCCTAGCATGAAGAGCCTGGAGAAATACAAGCTGAGAAGGGATTGCCATTTTTTTCAGGTATTCTATTCCCATTATTTCCGTGCTCTACCAAAATTGTCTGCACTGACACATTTATTTCATAGAATTCCAGCCATTAACTTAGATCGTCCTGAAATATGTTGTTGGATATCAAGAAATACCGAGATTCAAACTTCCACTTAGAGTTTCTTGATTTACCCCCCTAATCTCTGTTTTATTGGTTGCTGCAAATTAGGTTCTTCGGTTCCTTAAGTTCAGGCATTTTTTATGCCTTAGCTTCTGGCTGCTGCGCCTATAAAATGTTGTCTGTTGTTTTTTCTGAAATTATCAAGCATTTCTCGAGTTATGCTTCTCTAAATCATCTATGTTCTTCCTTAAAATATACTTCCTTCCTTCCTTCCTTAATCTTGTCTTTCAAAATTTCAATTCATTTCTTAGAGCGTGTTTCAATAGGTTATGGGCCCACTCATCCCTTAAACAGTGAGCCGTTTTTCCTTAATTGAGTTATTTGCTCATTTGACTGTTGTACGTCCTTCTTGTTTCTTACCACCTTAGCAAGACAAGACGAAGATTTTGGCTATGGAGGATCACAATGGTTCTCTGTCTTCCTCTTAGTGGCGATTGATTCCCCGCTTCTCGGGGAAGAACTTCCAGATGCGAAAGTGGAGGATGCAAGTCCTAAGGATCGCAAGCTACGAGATGTGATAATGCCTGCGCATCCTGCTCCAGTAGCTGTAACTAGAAACCCTGATGGAGATGATGTCGCATCTGTGGAGTCTCTGCCGCCTGTGATTGAAGATGAAGTAGAGAAAGATCACAAAGCACAATTTCTTTTGATTGCCAGTCTTGATGACGTCTCTGCACAAATGATGAAGGGCTCTACTACCGCCAAAGATATGTGGTTAGCCCTCACCTCCCACTATGAATCTGCTACATCTGGAAAATGATGGATTTTGAGAAAAGGTCTGTATGAACTCCAACTTGTTGAAGGCGGAGATTTGCTGGAGCACGTCTGCAAAATGAAGGATATGCTGGATGATATTTGTGCAACTGGAGGAGAAATCAAATCAGTGAAGACGGTGGCCCTCTCACTTGGTTAAGGTTTGGGGTTGTTGTTCCACTTGGTTAGGTTCGATTCCATGAAATAGACTCAAATTAGTGAAGACGAAAAACTTTGCATGCTGCTTAATAGTCTTCTAAAAAGCAGAGTTTCATTAAAAATGGAAATTTCGTGATTCCATTTCCACTCGAAATTGTTTTTTCTTTTGTTTTTTTTTTCGTGATTCCATTTCCACTCGAAATTGTTTTTTCTTTTGTTTTTTCTGGGTTTTTAATGGAAACCCCGCGCTATTTACCAAAAAACAGTGGAAAAACACAGCTAAAACCGCTGCATTTAAATAGAAATACCGCGATTTAGC
>JAANSK020268003.1:0-11843 GCA_011763485.2 Isoetes engelmannii
CTTCTGCAACCATGCTTCAGTTATGTCCAGACGTGAGATTGTTTCTTCTACTGTATGAGAAGACAAGTATTCCAATGTTGGACACACAAACTTTTGCAAAAAGTTGTCCTCTTCCTGCCCCTTGAAAGGCGTAATAGGAATGGTTGCGTGTGCAGGGTTTAGAAACCCTTTGTGTAGGCTGTCATCTACCAAGAAAATCATACCATGATAATCAAAATCCTCATCCATCAATAGGGTACTGGGATCAGTTCACTTGATATCATCGGCTAAATGGACAGTTAAATGCACTTGGATGTCAACAATGTTAGTGGGAAATCATAAGCACAATAATTTAGCTAACAAGAAAGGTCAAAAGTGGTAGCAACAAGGCCATTAAAGTGCTTTCCTCTCTAAGTGCGTTACGAAGATATGCATAAAATCTTTTATTTTACATTATTAGTATTGGCTAGTAGCCATATTTATGAAGTAAGATGGACGGGAGCAAGGTAACAAATTAAGTACCCACAAAGTTTAAAATCTCACTTGTAACAAAAATAAGCTCACTTGCAATCCACATTAAAGAACTATGTGATTGTGTGGAGCGAGTTCACTCCCATTGGTTAGCTTTGCTTTCTCACTTTTCTTTTCAGTGCAATGTTGGAATATGCAATGTGGCACAGTCAAGTTAGGGTGCTTGCTTTAGAAGATCTAGTGCAATGTGGCTTAGTCAAGTTAGGGTTCTTGCTTTAGAAGATCTTTTGAAATAGGCACACGTGAGAAACTGCATAATAACCACACATTTCTAGGAAGTGTAGCCCAAATCTAAAATGCAACTGCATCACAAATATCATTGTAGAAATCAAGAGATTGATGGATTTCAACACCTTTCTTTGATATATTTCCATGATACTACTTTTGCAATCGATTCAAAACAGATCTAATTTGCAATAGAATGAAATCCAATTGAATCTAACAGTACCACTTGCTATAAAATACGGGGTTGCCTCTAGAAGAACCTCCAACGGGACACTCATTTCCTTGCACATTGGATCTATGAAAGGCTCAAAGTTGAATCCAGGTAGAAGCAAAATAAACATAAAAGTTTCAAGCTGTATACTTGAATTTCTAAATTGAAAAACTGTTAATTTGTAAGGCAATGCAATCAGATCTTGGTATAGAACAGACTTGGAAGATAGAGATAGAGAAATACTCAGCTAAAATCTAGATGTTCAACTGCAATGAAGAGGATGAATACGTCATAGAGCTCATATCTAAGAATCTCGAATTTCATTAATCGTATGGAACAGACATAAATTAAGCATCACCTGTCGCTGTAAATCAAGGTTACTACAAATTTTTTTCTAATCCGATGGATTAGAAACAATTCATAGTAGCTTTGATCTACCATGGGCGCTCCATTTGTTTATCTCCATCATTTGATGAAGAATCTGAGGCTTCAGCTATAAACTTCGATTTCGTACCTATCATAAACTCAGCAACCATTCTTGGCGCAAGATAATCAGGTGTTCCTCTAGCTTGTATTATCATACTTAAAGAATGAGCCAATGGTACCATGAAACATAGAGTTAAATGCAGAGTCAATAGTAGCACCAAATGTAGAGTGAATAATAGGGTCGGACTTAGGATCAATGTGTCAGACATAGAGTCATCGTTAGCATCAAGCATAGAGGCATAATTGAAGGCCAGCATTAGAGTCAAGTATAGAGTCAAAATAAGAGTTAGCACTAACGTCAATACTAGAGTTGCACATAGCTGCAGAGATAACATCAGCCTAGAGTTAGATGAGATGTATGCTTGTAGTTGCGCTAGCATCAGACATAGAGTCACCAATAGAGTCAGTTTGGTTAGATGAACTAACGTCATCCATAGACTCAGCCCCAGTGGCAAAATTAGCAGTAGATAATTAGATGAAGCACAATTGATATTAACTACAAAAAACCATTTTTACCTAAAAAATCACCAAAAATAGACCTCTGACTCTATGGCTGACGCTAATACCCCCTTCCTCTTGTATTGTATGCCATGTCCTCTTTTGTTGTGGCATGAACCCTCTCGGTCCTTTTGTGTCGTGTATGAACCCTTTTGCAGGTCTGTTAATGGAATCCTTCTACTAACAAAATTTCCTTCCCTTCTTTGCTATGCCACACATCCCACATAGTTGCTCTCTAAGTACATCATAACTTCGTTTCTTTATAAACATACTACATGAGGCATTAGGGAGCTCACTGTGGAACATAGCATATCAACAACCTTACAGAAAAAATCTCAAATTGAATGGGTGGACATAAGCAGCAGTGTACCATAGGAAGCCATGTTTACATGAGCAGTGTTCTATAGAAAGAGATGATTGCATGTGAAAACGAAAACAATACAGTATAGATTATGGGCATTTGCAGCATATCAAGCTCTGCACGAACTTCCCCTATACGAAGTCATGTTCTCTCTGATTCATATACCCAGGCATAAATTATATTGCTTCATATACCTACAGATGGCAGAAAAAAAGTTATCACTGCTATCCGCCTGATAAAATTCACATACCCATCATTGGTAATGGCTTTGGATCTGATTATTTAGGATTTATAATCAACTATTGCAGAAGCATATCATGAGGAGTTTAATAAGTTGCAATACATATTGAAGAATGCAAGTCTGTTATTTTATTAGCATGCAAATCTTTTCTGGATTTATTTCTTACTCTATAACCCACTAAATTCCAGGTACTTGGACAAGCTATAGTTTAAAGACACTACGATTATATTCTGACATGTTTTGCTATGTTGTTTTTAGTAAACTGGGATTGAATGATCAATTGGGAGTCAATTAACAAGTTTTTTTTCTCACATGCTTAATGCCTCAGATAGTAAAGACATTCTGCAGTAAATTGGCTGGAATAAAGAGGCTCATGATGCCAACTTGATTATGTTATGTGATCAAAATGTACCCTGGAAGAATTGCTTTGATTTTGCTTTAAGGTCTACATACCTTGTGTTTATTTGCAGATCATAAAGACATCAAATGATATTGGCATAGAACCAACTGAGCTGAGTAATAAATATTGTAGAGAGTTCGTCCTTCATATGGATCCATCCTTCTGCAGAGCCCCGTGTCTCTGGTTACAATGATGAGATTATTAAAATGATTATGAAGGATTTTCTTATTCTCATTTTAAAGAATAAAAAATAAATCCATTTGAGTCCCATACAAGACTGCAGTATCAGATATGAAAATGGATAAATATCCTTGCAGGCCCATGACTGCCAATATGGGAACCATAAATTCTTGAGATAGGTAAAAATAATCGGCTGACATTTACCAGCCAATTCCAAAGATGTTTCTGTGTACTTGTTTATGAAGTATATATATGCAGATGACCTATCATATGCTGTCTTTTTTTTTACCAACTGCCAGATAGTTCAAAGAAGCCATAAAGAACATGCAGAAACGGTGCAATTGGACACTAATCCATGCATATGAAGACGTTGGTGTGGAGACTTCATACAGTACGAAATTAGGTATGTTTTCAGGTTTGTGCCTAAGGTTCAAATCCTAGGGAGGGGGCATCCACCATTTGGTGCTTGTTATACAAATAGCTCTAAATTGAAAATGCTCCTATGGAGCCAATGCAATAATAAAGTTTTTTATTGTGCATATTCAATGTTATCCCATTTGTAGTCGAATGTTTTCAATCTTATAATGTATCATAAACACAGTTGCACGAGCACAGAAAGCCTATTTGTCTCGGTTGTTCAGAAACTAGACATCGCAAATTTCTCCAACAATGTAAACCATGCAACACAGATTCGGGGCAGGCAAAAATTTCTGTACAATTCCCATACAATTTTCGTACAAGTATATAATATGAAACCATTGAAAGGGCATATGTCACATTAAAAAATGGAACCATTGAATCAAACCCCCCAGACCCCCCCAGTTGTTTATGCTGATATTTGCGCAGGGCGTCCAGCAGTGAGGAGCCTCAAACACATATGCACGTATTTGTATACATTGCACATCACAAGCTTTGATTTCATGTCGTATTTGGAACTAATAGTTGAGTAAAACTTACTAAAAAATGAGTTGTATTTACTGTTGGCCAAGATTGCCCAAAATCGACATCCAATGGTTCGAGCCAACCGTTTGATACCCTGCGTGAATCTTGGGTACAACACAGAAATCAGAAGAATGTGGAAACATGGCTTAGAGGGGAGATGGCAGATGGCAATCAGGGGATGCAGTCAGTATGTGATGAGCATATTATCACAGACTGGAGATTAAAATTACAAATGTTCAGTATGACAGTATCACCAGCCATGTTATATGGAGTTGAGGTACGGGAATGCAGCGCCTCAAATAATCAATGGCTCAAGGCGAAGAAAATAATAAAACACTTCCAATGCAGAGAATCGGGGATAAAGATCAAGTCCTACAACTATAATGCTTTATGAAACAAGTATGTCGTCATTTGAAGTGTTAGCTTTTGAAAGGGTAATCTTCTTCCTGGCCAGAAACATGGACTACAGGTACAGGGATAAACTAGTGTGTCAGGCAATAGAAGCATCCAGGAAAATGATGAAAAATATGGAAGGAGGGTGGTTAGAAATAGAGTACTGTGCAGGGAAATTGGGACTGGAGCTATGGGCAGAAGTGGACAACAGAAGGATTCAAGGGGAAAAAAGCAGACCAGAACAAGAATGATGTCTAAATGGACAGAAAACCATCTGGATGCGAAGCCAGGGCTATACAAAGAGGTATTGAACCCAAAATGGAGTATGGGATAGGATATGTACATAGATAACAACCACACAAAAGCGACACGGATAACATTATGCAGATTTAGGGCAGGAAATCACACAAATTAGAAATAGAACGCGAAAGATGGGAAAGACGAAAAAACCAAGGGAAGAGAGACTATGTAAGCTTTGTCAGTCGAGAGAAATAGAGGATGAAAGGCACATATGGAACAGATGTCCAGCGCATGCGAAAATCAAAACCAAATGGAAGCACGTAGATTGGGGGGTACCTCAGTGGATAAAACAACTACGGAAACAGGGAAAGCAAGTATGGCGGCATTAGCACTAAAAGAAATCCTGGAAAAGCATGACAAGGAATATCAGAAGATCAAAAACACTTTACTATGTACCAATGGCGGAGGTCTTATTCCAACGCCATACGGTGTCCTGATAGGGTACGGAGGAGATGGGATCATCATTTTCCACCCACACTAGGGGCGGGTTTTTTTTTTTTATCATCAAACTTGAGTTTGTGACTGTGATTGCAGTCGCCCTTGTAAAATAAATAATTCAAATCTCTGGTGTTTGAAGCTGTGCTCGCACCATGTAACCGTAAATCATAAGGCTACATGAGTCTGCACTGACAATAAAATCCTTTCTATTCTATTCTATTCTATTCTATTCTATTCTATTCTATTCTATTCTATTCTATTCTATTCTATTCTATTCTATTCTGATCAAGAGTCTAGGATACTCTGACATTACACTAGAATATATATGGTATGAATAAGTATATTCTACTGCCACATCACCATATAAGTTATCTTAGATGACTTGTATGCATGGTAGTAGGCCATACCTAGTAGGGTGCAAGGCCAAGTTATCTACATAACTTAGCCAACCTTAGGTATGAATACCATTATCCACTTGGACACACGCCTTTAAATGTATTGCCACATATCGTCATCCCATTGGAACCAAGTGTGCCAACACGTATCCCTAACGTATTTAAGACCAAACCCTAACCCCCCACACTTTTTGCTCCGCCAATTATCCGATCCTCGAATCGTCTCGATAGTTCCAATTCAAGGATTGTCTTCGACAGTAGCGTTGGAGCAGCCCCAAGAACACGAGCATAGCAGCTTCAGAAGCATCTACTCTGAAGTTCCTAAGAGAGATGGAGACACCAGGAGGTAGGGAGTTCATCTAGAACAAGTATTTCGAGTAGATAGCTAGCTAACTCTCCTGGGATCTAGCACTCCAGATGAGTTAGCATGTTGTATTTCCAGTAGAACTATCCTTGAGCGTTAGATTCGATCATGAAACCTATTCAAAGAACCCTAACTGTAAGTTAGATGTATGATTAGGGTTAGATGATTATTCTCTTGTTGTCAAGTTATGTGATGTGATGATGGTTGATTATTCTTTGTTTGCATCTTTTGTGTATTGAAAAAGGGAGGGGGGGGATAGAGACCTAGAATCCTATAATTCCCATCATATTTCGAACTGTGCATAGAGCCCACCTGGCTGGGAGAACTATGGGGCGACTGAACACTAGATAACAGGGTACAATGATGAATGGAAGGTAGGGCCCTACTGAGCATGGCTACATGGGTCTTCATAGCAGACTAGGCCCATACTCGATCACTTCATGTGGGCCGAGTATGGGTTTGACACTCTCCGGGTTAGGTCTTGCCCTGACTCGTCTAGTTAGCAGGTGTCGTCCTAGCTAGGCATAAGGGGAGTAAGTCGAATAAGGAAGTGTGACATCACGATCCTCTAGTCGCCCAGGGATTCATCGTATCATGGGAGAGGACCTGTCTTATCCTGCCTCATCGGATCAGGGAGATGCAACCTAGAGTAGTCTCATTAGGTGATACTAAGAACATATCCGAAATGCTACAGTCACCACAGAGCTCGTTCCAGCCTATCTGCATAGTATGCAAAGGAGGAAGGATGGAGTGGTCAACTCTAGCCATTGTCTATATGCCAGCCCAAGTCATTGTGATAACTCGGTCTGATGTATCTTGGAGCTTTTACCATCAATCAAACTCCCTTATGAGTCTGAGCCGAGGTAGGATCCTCCTTATGTGTTGTATGTGTTAGATGCATGTCTATGGTTTCGATGATTGGATGGATCTCACTACCCTTCGTGGTAGTTCTATTATTATGTTATATGTCTGACATATAACATATGTGCTTGACATATGTTTATGCTTTTACTGATATAGGAGCCCAGTGGGGAAGGGCAGGACGACACCTTCGTTCCTCAGCTCGAGGTCCTAGCCATCCCATCACTGGATCCAACGGAGGGCCCTTCCATGGCGAATCCATACGATGGAGGGTTCTTGACGGAGTATATAGTGGGGCATCGTATATGAAGTAGGGAGTGTCACAAAGATGGATGTGCCATGTTGAGGACTACACCAAGAAATATATTCGAAAGGTAGATCTTGAGACTCACAGGTTCATAATTCATGGCGTATATGATAACTATAGGGTTCCTGATGCTCCAAGGGGCAGGATTTCGAAGCCTGCACCCGACAATTTTAGTAAGAGCAGCAATGAGAAGAAAAGAAATTTGATAGTAAAATATCCATAAGCAGGAGCTTGGATCCCGATTTCCAGTATGCCCACAAGTTGACCAGGAAATTGCAACGAGTAAAGAAGCAGGCTGCAATGCTAGCTGATGACCAAATCGACATGGGTCTTCTGGATAAGAGCCAAAGGGAAGATTTCATCAATCTTCAGGTGCAAGGGAAGAAAGCTGCCGAATTGGAATGCCAACAATTGCAAATTGAAGAGATAAAGCGGAGGATAAGGAACATGCACAAGAATATTATCTCAGATGAGGAGCTATGGCCGACTATTTCAGAGGAGCAGGAACAGCTGGACGAAGATGATCTCGACAAGGAGGAGAAGGCTGCTGCAGGTAATTTTTCCTCCCCTCAGTCTAGACCGAGGTCTCAAGTGAAGCCCAAGGCCCTTGTCAAGCATGCAATCCCCAAATCCAGGTGCAAATCAATTAATACCTCCCCCTCCCCTCCTCCTCACCCCAACAAGATCAACATGATTATTGAAGCACCTGAAGAGGAGACTCCTTCTTCCACCAAAAAAGATCCACCTAAACCCAACAAGATAATCACGTACCAAATGTATTCCATTGACCTTTTTTCTTTTGAGGCTATGATATCATACCAAAAAGGAGTCGGTGCCGCAAGATGGCAGTGCCCCCTCAATTTGACATATCTAGTGGTTGTTGAGAGCCCCTTCATCAAGGCGGGCAAGAAATCACAAAATGTGGAGTTCCACATCCAGGAATCTGAGGCTATGGAATTCATGGCAATTCCTTTCGGCCCCGGGAACATGGATAGCGACATCGATTCAGATTGCATTGGTGTTTATATGCTATAAGTTATCTTTGTAGTCCTCATAATTAATTAATGACTTGTTTGATTCTGCACAAACAATCACTAAATTATATTGTTACAAGGTAATCCTGCATTCAATTCCTATCCAGAAGAGGTGCCCTCATGTCTTTCTGCACCCTACTACATTCGGACTGTTCTTAAGTAGGAGCAAGGCCAGTATGTGTGGTGTGTATGAGCAATTTGGGAAGCTCATCCTTGAGAACCCTTTTGGTAAGGCACACTGGAAGATCCAGACAACACAGTTCTATTACATCCCAGTGAGTGCCAGGTAATCACTGAACTTCCTTTATTTAGGTTCATTTTATTGCTTGCAAATTCTTCTTGAATTGGCTATTTTACAGTGGCCATTGGAGCCTCTATATATTGGTAATTGATGGCTTAGCTTGTGCTCGGCTCGAGAAGCTTTGCCTTTGCACTCTGCACCTTGATTCCTATGATCCCTTGCATGCTCCGACCAAAGTGTTCATCACACTGTAAGTATTTATTGTTTTCTTAGTTTTCACTTTGAGCTGAATTTTGCTCAATCATATCTGATCCTTGCAGCTGACGTGTTTAAGAGGTGGAGGCATGAGACAAGTGCATTGCATAATGCACCTTGTATTCCGTTGTAGGCCAATGAACTACACAAAAGTTTTCATAAGCTCATTGAAACATATAAGTAATCAAAAGTTTTCAAAGTTGATTGAAACATATAAGTAGTCAAAATTTTTCAAAGCAAACTTATAGTAACCCCTCCACCTCAACTTGCTTCCAACTTCCTTGTTTCCTTTTTTGGCCTTTCCCAATCTCACAGGCTTCGCCTGGCATTGCTACACTTCTCTTCAATTGCCAAGGTAGGGATACTTATTATGTTAATCCTTGTACCACCAACATCACCCGTTCTCTCTAGCTTAGTGTCGAGTTGTCTCATGAGAGAATCGACTGCAACGAGCAGGCTAGAGTCTTTTCTGCCCTAGACATCACTCTAGCAATCACCTCTTCTAAGGATGCCCTAGTCTTATCCAAGTTAATCCTTTTTTTCCTTTAGAAGGGAGACTCCTCACCCAAGCCTACCACATCCGCATGCACATCTTCACAACCTTCCTCTCCATGGAAAACCCATTCACTAGGTCTCAAGTAGTCCATGCCACCACCAATTGCCATATTTTGGGTCCCTAGCACCTGTAGAAGATCTTGGTCTCTGTAGTTACCAATCATTTGCATCACCTTGACCTGGTGTTTACCTAAGTTGCCATTGGCTCCTCAAGGACAGTCACAGCATGCCCAATTATTGAATGCCCCATTCATAAAGTAGGGACCTTGGCCTAGAGTGCACTCACTTTGCACTTCTGCCTCACCCTCCTCAAGGTTGGTGAATGTGACTTGCGCACATCATCAATGTTCCTTACACCTCGTATGACATACTCTATTATTTTTTCCTGGGAAGTGTTGATTACAAATCATGCTTCCTTCATGGACCTAGTAGACCAGATGTGTGAAGAAAAAATCCAAGTTAACTAGAGCAAATGATTGGACATGAATTTGTACCTGATGTAGACCATGTGTGTCTTTACGTTGTTGGTTAAAATGTAGAGCAGCCAATCGATTCTTCTACCTCGAAGTGCAAGTTTGCAAATGCCCAAGTGACTTTTCAAGGTACAAGGCCATGCCTCTATAGCAGCATTGTTCTGTTGGTTAGAGTGAGGGTACATCCTTGTAGCCAAAATCCATTGACTCCACTCCTTACTCATGTATGCTGCCAACTTATGATATTGAAGATACATTTTCACCAGCTCATCCAATTTCCTAGTTGCCCCTTTCCTTAGAGCTTCTCTATGCCCTTCACCATACTCATTATCAATAAGAGGAACTTCTGTCCTATACTTGATGTACCCAAGTTCCTTGAACATATTGTTTCGGCCATCTTTGTTCTTAACATCCTTACGCAACCACTTAATCCAGGCTCACCTCACATGCCAAACGCAAATTTGCACCTTCACACTTGGGAAAACTTGTACAAATAAAGAAAGTTAGCACATATATGTTTTGCTACTTTTAAAGGTTGATGTATGGAAACTTACGTTCTTCATGGCCTTGATGTGCATCATCTATAATGATGCAAGAAGATAGCCAATCCGGATCATCATGGTACACGGAATCCTTTAGAGCTGGCATCCATTTTGTTATAGGCCTTGTGTTCTAAGAATTTGTTAAGACATATTAGGCCAATGGCAAGCCATTGCAGAACTCATCGAATGCAATAAGTGTGAAAAGATAGAACCTGCACAGAACCAATGAATTCAACAACTCAATCTACATAGAATACAAACATCAAATATTGAAGAAGAAACTAAGCCCTTGTCATTTGTTTTGAAGGTGAAGTACATGCAAATGGATCTATTCTTACCAAATATGGCCTCTCTTTGGATTGGAATCATAACTCCTAGTTGGAACAAGTCTCCTTGCTCATACATGAAACATATTCTTGGTGTTGTTGTACCCACATGTGGATACTAGTGGGAAGATCTTCGTGTAACTTTCATGTGTAACGAACCACTCCCTTCTCAACATTGTACACGTCACAAAATGTAACGAGCTTTGCTCGTTAGCAGACATGTTATTTACATTTCCCTATTGATAATTATTGAGATTATTCCAATTGGTCACTAAATGAGAAATACATACTATGTATGAGAAGTTTATACAAAATTCATGTGATAAAAGCAAAGGGCATCAGTTCTATGAGGGTTTCTGGAAGGAGGCAGAAGGAGCAATTTCTGGGCAGTTTTGCTGGTCGAAATTTGGAGCATCATAACTCGTCGACCCAAGATCCAATTCAGGTGATTTTTATTTTGCTAAAAAAGTTTTCGAATTAGCTTTCTGGATTGGGTCTGATAAAGCCGAAATTCGTCCGGATAAGAGAGATATGGCAGAAAGAGTGAAGCTGAGTTAGAATTGAATGCACCATTGTATCTTTTTGTACAACTTGCTTCATGGAGCTAGGAGCTGAAAGGAGGATATATTTTGAGAAAAAAAACTGCCATAAGGAGTCAAAGGACTATTCTTGAAAGTGAGGTGGGTTGTTTCCGCTTACACCAAGGGATGCTTAGCTTGCTCTTGTTGTTGAAGAGTAGTAAAGGAATCTAAGTGATCTTGTATATTATAGCATCCTAAAATAAGCTGTTCCTATTGGGAGGAAATGCTAGACCACCTCCCGGGGGATGCACTCATGTATAAGGAGGGTATGCCATTTGCGGGCAAGGGGTAGCAAAAAAAAACCCCATGTATATGGATTTTTGAAAGCTAGTTTTGACCCCTTCCGAATAAAATTTACTTAGGATAGTCCCAAAATAACATAAAAAGGACCCCTACCGACTGTATATGTACGAAATTGAGTCGAAAAAACTCCCATCCCATGCATGCACATGGTTTATGCATAAAAAACGGTAAATCCTCCTTGGACCACCTATGTACTTTTGTATAATGTATCTAGACATGCTAAATGCTTGGATACCATAGTTATGTGTCACGATTGCATTATTGTAGCATGTACGTGTTGAATATTTGATATCTTGATGTGGTAGAACATGAATATAATCTGTTCTCTATGATATTATTGCAAGTGAAGCACAATTTCATTAAAATGGGAACTTTCGTGATTCCAGTTAGGAACGAAAATACTTTTTCGGGTATTTTTTGG
>JAANSK020268014.1:0-11843 GCA_011763485.2 Isoetes engelmannii
ATCCCGGACGTTGGTTGGGGAAATTGAACTAACGGTCAGGGTTGGCATAGAGTAAGGCGGACATTCTGACCTCCAGGTCACCAGGGCATGGCGATAACCTCCTCCGGGATCACCAGCCGGGGGGCATGGTGATAACGCCCTCCGGGATCGCCACGGCGGTCCCCGGCGACCCCAGGCCGGGGCGATCCCGGAGATCGAAAACTCCAAGAGCTGATAACTTCCCCGTTATCAGCCAGGGGCATGGTGATAACCTCCTCCGGGATTGCCAGGCTGGTGATCCCGGAACCCGTGATCGCCCGTCATATTTTAGCGGTGATACCGGAGGACGGGAGACCGGCGGACGGCCAGGATACGGCGAAGCGAAGGACGGCCGAGATTTATGCAGGCGCCCTGACATGTGTCAGTACGGAATAACGAGGGGTCCCCGAACGGAATCCGTCGATAAAGGGAGGTGATTCCGGAGGCCAGGAAAAACACCTCCGGGATCACCGAAACCAGGGTAACATTATCCTCACCCCATAGTATATCACCTACCTATAGTTTTTACCATATGAGACGAGTTGTGACTCTAGTATAGTGTGTGGCTGAAATGAGGGGTCCAATTAAGCAATGTCGGGTGGCATATTTTCCTTCTCTGAATCTCTACCAAAGCTTCGACCTTCCGGACATTCTCATTTACCTTGATTTACTTGCACCAGATTATCCACCTTGCATTCTGCCGAGTTACCTTTCATTCTGGAGATTTTACCTTGCACATAATGCAACCTAACCTTCTTCCACATCACGGGAATGCAATTCTACCCTGCATTCCGGCAAGGTCAACCATGCGTCTGCGCTTAGCGTGTTGGCCGTCGACATGGTTTCCTTGCCGGAATGCAGGGTAGAGTTGTATTCCTTAAAAAAATGGGCAATGATAGATCCACGAAAATCAGAATGGGCCAAAGAAGACCACAAAATGTTACACCTTTCAAAGGCTTTCAAAGGAACCTTGTTCCTTCATGATCTATCTCACCTTCCAATTCGACCATTAGATTCCCTATAAAAAACACACACAAAACAAAAAGAACCAAAATGCCTGCAAAATAAGCATGCGTTGCAACATCACATTATATGGTTATACATACCTCATGTTAAATCTTGGCCCTTGCCTTTCCTTTTATACGCTTAAAAAACAAATTGTATGACTATCATTAGTATTTCTTTGGGAAAAACTGTGAAAGACCCTTATGTTTTGCTAAAACTGTCGAAACGCCCCTCGTTTTAGGGGTATCTTTATGGAAATGACCACAAGTTTTTTGCGATGATCCAAACGAAAATTTGTTCTTCAGATGCATTGTAGAAGAGAATGAGATCTTTCCAATCAAAATTAAGATCACTGGGATCGGAGTTCGAGATTTTAAGTTATGGTCTTCTAAATCCCTCCTAAATTCTTACAAATTTCTCGTGTGTTAAAAATCACATAACTTATGGTTTGGGGCAATCTGAAGAATAAATTTTTGTTTGGATCATCACAAAAAAGTTGTGGTCATTTCCATAAAAATACCCCTAAAACGAGAGGTGTTTCGACAGTTTTAGCAAAACATAAGGTATTTCAGAGTTTTTCCATATTTCTTAATTTGCATGAACATAATTTTGAATACTAGATTTTCTGAATTAGCTTCCTTTCGAATTAAAACTACAAGATATTTTGCATTGATCAAGCTTGTTCGTCTAGCTAGTATTGGTCATGGCTTTGCCTCAAGACTTCCCAAGTAAATATTTCATTTCATTGTGACAATTATTTTCCCAAGCTTATACTTGGGCAGTTGATGATATCACGCCATTCGACTTCGAGCAAGATAAAGTTGTGCAATTTGTAATGTTTCCTTTTGATTAATAAAGTTTTTTCCTCCTTAAAAAAATGAACATATTTGTTGCTAGCTAGGCTTTTGTTTCTATTGGACTCTTAGGTATGGTCCTTTTTTTGTAATCTTGATTTCAATGAAAGATGAATGTATGTAAGGACACCCTCACTAGAAGGAAATCTAGCATTCTATTTGAGTATACACCTGTTTTTCTGGCAGGACTTATTTTGGATGTTGGGATTGAAATTGATTTGCAAATAAGACATTTGCAAGTTGCAGATGCTGCAAGTGCAACTTTGGTTCTTCCTGTTCTTGAATGTTCTTGATATACTGTGATTGACACACCTCTGCAAGTAGGACTTAGGATCTTAAATAAATATTACAGTTTATATATCTTAGCACATTGCTATTTTCAAGCTTCAATGTTTGTAGTGGTGTTTCTCTACTTTAAAAGCCACTGAGTCTTCTAATGCCATGCACGCCATCAATGATTGCTTTATTACAAAAGCAGTCCGAACATCCTGGAATGTGTTTTTTTGCATGCTAACATTGTTAATAATATTAGTTTTTGCATAGGCAAATCTAGAAAGCTGAGAAGAAAACAGAAAAAACACAGGATCCTTGCCGCCTTCACCAAAATCCTTGCTGCCTTTCTACATGAGACACTATGCTTCTGAGCTATGGCTGCCGACTCTGCTTGCTATGTGCGCACATCAGCTCTACCTTCAAACAAAAACCATTGACATATCCATCTGGAGAGCAGATTCCATTCATTAAAAACGACAGAAAAACCGCCATTTCTTCCAAAGCCTGCTGCTCTCAAGAAATGTTCAGGGCCTCTATAGGCGGCTGCCATAGCAGTGCAGAAGAAAAGGGTAGATTCAGGGTTTCTTACTCATGGAAGAAGCACTAAGCTTCTATTCCTGCGCATAAGTCGTTCCTGCATATTGCTCTGAGCTTCTATTCCTTGTTGCCCTTTCGCAATTCACCAAGTACCAGTTTCATAAAAATATTCGGGGCCTCCCTAGTTGGCAAAGCTGGCGGATTGATGCCGGTTAGACGGTTTGTACAGCGGCCACCCAGCAAGGGTGGCCAAAAGTTTACGTCAAGGAAAGTGGTTGAGTGATTCTTGAATTTGAGCCAATCTGCAGCTGCCATGTGGCGATGATTCAAATCAAGAATCATAAGTGGGTAGACATTCTTGCATGACCTGTTGCAAGAGCTGTTGCATCTGGTTACTGTGTCATGGCGGTGAAGAAAATGATCAGATTTTTGAAGCCTTCCCTTGACGTCATGGAATGCCCTCTGGTCTGTTATTGATGCCGGTTAGACGGTTTGCACATCGGCCACCCAACAAGCGCGGCCGAAAGTTTACAACACATATTAAGTTTAGGGCAATTTTTTTGCATATTCCTGGTATATATCGGTATAAAACCCACATAAGTCAGGGATTTGAACGTGAGCAATGGAGGTAGTTTGTGCTGGATTGCAGGCTTGCAGAGGTTGATGGTGACCAGTCCTTTACATGGTGCAATGGATGGACAGGACCAGGTAGGGCTTATGCTCGTCATGATCGTGGTTATTATAATGCGGTGGCCGCTGGATTGCTCAATAACCTGTGAAGGACAAATATGCTTGATAGTTCCATATCTGATCAGAATCCACAATGGATTTCTGATACAATTCCAATGCATAGACGAGCTGCAAGAACTTATTTCAAGCTCAACACTCACTATCTGTCAGAACCCAGAGTTTAGTGTGCAGGATGCAGGCATGCTTGGTCTTTTACATTTTGTCACCTTCGAGGGATGTCTGGTGTTGTTGCTGCCTTGGATGCTGTTAAATCATTTGCTAAGCAATGGGGATGTAGGAAGGTTCAGGAAAGTAGAGGTCGCTTACAAGCTTTGTATATGGAGCTTCAAATGTGTCGTTCACATGCCCCTTCATCTGGTCTTCGAGAGAAAGAGATATTGGCAAAAATAAGACACATTGAGTCCATGCAAGCGACTCAGGCTCGCACCAAGGCTGGCTTGGATTGGTTCAAATTAGGGGATAGATGCTCCCACTTTTTCTTTAGGGTTGCCAAGAGAAGACGTGTATCGAGCTCTATTTCTTCGCTCCTACTTCTAGATGGCTCTGAAATGATCGAGCCTACACAGTTGAATCAATTTCTTTTTGACCACTTCTCCTCCTTTTTTGCTTAGCGCCCTCTACCCGTCCAAGAGGACATGCGGATGACAGTCTTATCTAAGATTTGTCCTATTGTTTCCTCACAGCAGCGCGCCCGGTTAGAATTCGACATTATTGTGGATGATTTGCACTTTGCTGTGGAATCTTTGAAGAATAATAAGTGCCCAGGCTTGGATGGTTTTCCTTTGAATTACTATCATATTTTGCAAGTTTTACAACCCATGAAATTTGTTTCAGGCAACTCTAGGGCTGGAGGGGAGAAAAATAAAATATCCCTAGCATGTACCTAATGAAAGGACCAGATTAGATTAAAAGATTGAATGGATGAATGAGATTTAGGAAGGGCGAGTAACAATAAGAAAAGTTGCAAAATACGTGGAATACTCCCAGTTCAATGGGATGCAGCCATGCAGACACGGAGATCCATGCTGCGCTGGAGCCAGCGTCGACCTAGGGATTTATTTTTGTGCAAACAAGCGAAGGAAATGTGCTCTTTTTCTTTGTAGTGGATTTGAAATGCTTCGTTGACTCTGTGCTTGGTTTATCTATGTGATCTAATTAGCTGATGGGTTATATGTACATGGAATCACAACAAGAAGAATTCAAAGTTAAGCCTTAAATTAAGCATTCTGCAGTCAGCCTTTCATATGGTGCCTTTCTGTCTCAAGATGCATAGATTAGTTAGGAATTGTAAGGCTTTTCTCTAATGTAATTCACAAAATTATGAATAGTCACATGGAGTGTATAAGAGACCTTTTTTTTCTCAAGATTCCTGATATTTTGTCTCAAAAAATTTTTCGTAGGAATTTGTCGTCTTCAAAAAGGTGTGTTAGCACGGAGTTTGTTGATGTTCAATCTTACGGTTTTATATTTTTGCGCTACAGGGAAAATGCGGGAAGATATATCGACTGTGTTTTTGAGACTTGAAGAGCAAGCTATTATTTTTATGGGCAAGAGGCTTTTGACTGATAGGACCATATTGGCGTGATTATTCTTGGTATTGAATGTAGATAAATTAACAACCAAAAACTAATTGAAGGATGTCTTCCTATAAGTCCATTGCTTATGATAAATGTACCATATGCTTTGCTGCTTTTAACACTAAAAGCTCAAATGGACGACTAACAATTTTATGTTGAGTTCATGATCTACTGTTAAAGGCCCTGGTATTTTACTTTTGTTGGTTGGGGATAGTATGTTTTCGGATTATTATATTATTCATTTTCCTGAAATGAGGACTAACCATTACCTGATCTAAATATGCATTTACTACATTTGAAACATCTATGGTTTGTATATAGTTGATGTTCCTGATACTGTTTAACAAATAGCACAAAATTGGAAACCTAAAAGCAAGAGTGCAAGAGTATTGACTAAGCACAAAGCTTGGAAAGAAAGAAATGAACGAAATTTCATTTCTTAAAATTTAGTGGTAGTATCTAAACTCTTTCCACACAAAAGCTTCTTAGCAGGTTTTGGTTTAGTGGTGTAATGAAATTTAAACTATAGTTTCTGGAAGTCCACTCATGAAGTGAATAGTATTGCAGTGATTAATATGCCAAACCTTGCAGGACCAGGGAGATTGCACAAACACTGGGATGCGGCATTTTTCAGAACTAATACAAATCAATGTTCTTGGAAGAGCTGCAGAAATTGTGGAATAAAGATAAACATGACCTACCATGAAATCGTGGTGATTATACAAAATGCAACACTTTACTTATTGATGACAACCTTTACAAAACATCTGGAAATCCAAATCAGTCTAGTGAGGTAAAGATGTTGTTATCATGCCAGATGCTCTCCTCAATATCAGCATTGCCTTATACAGCATCTGATGAGCAAGACAATTATCTTGGTATTTATATAGTGTTTATTCTATTCTAGAGCTAGTTTGATATTCCATCTGATGCAGTATCTATATTGGTTTCCTAGTTCCTGTAATGAAGGTCTATTTAGAAGGTGTCAGAGATGCTATATTCATTTGCGTGAGCTTCTACTTTCTCATGTAATGCCACATCAGGACCGCTGCAAGCAAGGAACATCCTTAGTGTTGTATAAGGGCTCTACTGGCACTTACGCTGGCCTTCTGAATTAGTATTATCTCAAGATCAGAAGAGTAGTGAGGTCAGAGAAGTCTTTTAATTAGAAGAAGAAGATGCAACTATTATTGATGAGTGCTAGTGTGCCTTTTAAATCTGGCAATAAGGAAACAGGGATAGAGTGGGCTGTGAACATGCATGAAGCTTGAAAAAAAAAACAGGTCGTTGTTTCTAGCTTGTTCCTTAGATACCAATTCGTGAATACTACTTGTGTTGTTTTGATTCTTTATTAAAGCTGATATTCTAGTTATGGGATTTGAATTTAGGGTTGTAAAAGTTTTGACCTCTTAAGGGGGCAACCCCTAGTGTGACAACACCTTGTTTTCTTTAAAGCTAGCACCGTTACTTACCTTCGCCTGATGAGTTATGCTATGTTTTGTGCCTTGCAAGGAGCTCTGTTCAATCGCATGGCTCCATAACGTAGAAGCATCTTGTTTGTAGGCCATCTGGTGAAGCGCTTCTGATCTTCATAGCTTCAAATCCCAAGCGGAAGGAAGGAAGATAGTTAAATCCTCCTAAATCTTGTCCAGTCCTCATTCTGCCATTGTAGAGACAACTTTCATTTTGCCTTTTGCAAGCATCCAAACATACATAGCAGTATGAGGCCATGCCAGAGTGGCTCGCTTGAAGAATATGGCCTCCCATCTTCCAATCCTTTACAAGAAAAGGAGGGCCTTGCTATGTTACGAGAGTTTCTGAATCTTTGTTAACCGTTTAAAACAAGACTTTGGAACTCTGTTTCCATCAAAGGGTTTCGAAGCCATGTTCTGTCTTCTTTAATGAATCTTTGTGCCCTATTCCAAAGGGTGGCGTTTCTTAAGCCTTGTTCTGCATTTTTTGCATAAATCAGGAAGCCAAATAGCTCTATTTGTTGGCGCAATGCCTCGTTTTGCTTAATTCTGGAGGACAATAGCCACCATAGCAACACTAGATTGCCATAGCAGCTGCCACTGTATGTTCATAATTCGCCCATTCGTAAGGGACACTACTTATCTCAAAGATTCACTCGAGAAAATTCCCTCGGCAGCCGTGCCAGACTTGGGCATGCTGCGGCTTCAACGACCAGCCTGGGCGTCGCCTCGTATGACAAAGCCACCTCGAAAAATTCCCTTGAGGAATCTTCTCGACCCGTAATTGAAGTATCTATCCTTCCTAGTGTTGGATGCTAGTCACTTGAGCAACAAACTTATCTACCTATCGATCTATCTAACTATAAAAAAGTGTTAGATGCTAGTCACTTGAGCAACCTTATGTGCGCTAGCAACTCATAACCATGAAAAAGTGAAACACACAATATTTGATATTTATATGATGCGGAGAGGCAATACTTGCAATAAGCCAGCGCTTCATGATGCAACGAAATAAAAAGCTTGATGCACATGTCCATGTGGCGTGAAATAGTGAAGTGCATTGCATGTGCCCAACTTGCAAATGAAAGAACATCATAAAAAAAATATTATAATATAAAAAATAAACTAAAATTCAAAACAAAGACAGCAATGGTGTGCAGCCTGGCATCTTCCACTTTTCCAAACAAAAGGAAAGTGGCCCACACAAAAATACTCTTTAACCACATTCTCATCTCATGCCCTTTTTTCCCCACAACAAATACACGCATATATTCTTACAGGATGCAATATCTACATTGAACACAGGCTAGGTGTTCTTGATGCTTAAACAGCAGTGCTGCCTAGATTCATGCACAATTCATCAAAATTTAGGTCTCTAAACAGATCTCGTCTAACGGCATGGCACCTGATTAATCTGGGACTTGCTGGAATAGCTTCTTGAATGTTTGACACAGGAGCAGCAGGGGAAGAGGGCAAAACAGCAGGTTCTTCAATCTTTGAAATTGGAGCATTTATAATATTGGCATTGTTATGGTAGGGATCTGTTGGTACCTCTGAAACTGCCTTCTTATTAGACCAACAGCCTTTTATCATTGCCAGACTGCCGCATCTCACATCTGCTTCGCTTTGCGAATATCGCCGGAATGATCTTTCCGGAGATGTTGCAGACTCGGCTGCTAGGCATGCCAGACATGCTAGACTCATCTTTCCTCCACTCTGCCTGCATTGCAACATAAATTAGGCGAAAATCTGCTGCTTTTATACATCAGAATTAAGCATATCGCCTTTTAGGACATCAAATTCCTCACTAATATGCCAGACATCAATATACATATGCCAGACTCATCTTTCCTCCACTCTGCCTGCATTGCAACATAAATTAAGCGAAAATCTGCTGCTTTTATACATCAGAATTAAGCATATCGCCTTTCAGGACATCAGATTCCTCACTGATCTCAACTCAGAGCAGCAACGACGTAAAAAGATTAACAAACGAATTGCCTCTGAATTAGCGATTTCAGCAACGAACTTAATCAATATACATACGCAATGTTTATGAGGATTTGGAAGACTTTACCTTAAGTAGTAGAAGACGAAAGAGGAGGCGTTGGCCGTTCACAAGGCGGAGGTTAAGAGCAGAGGCCTGAACTGTAAAACTGGGAAAACATGCCAGCTTTTCCTTCCCTTTTTTTTTTCCCACGAAACCCGCAATAGCAGGTCGGCTATTTCCTAACCGGCTATATCAGGTCGATGCCAAATCCAGTGTGTCTTTTCTGGTTTTTCATGCATCTAATTTTATACCAAAAAGAATGCCGTGTTTTTGCAAACTTGGGGGTATATTTGAATTTTCCTCAAATTTTATATTGTGGTACACGTTAAGACGTGAGAAGTAGAGATGATTCCTCTGTGGTCATCGGAATTCTGTGGCTATGGCGGTGGTGCCTCATATAGTCGCTCTTCCCTTCCAAATGCAGGGCCATATTAATCCTCTCTTGCACCTCTGCAAAAAATTAGCAGACCTGGGATTTACTGTCACATTTGTTAACTCTGAATCAAATCACCTAAACAGGTTTGCATTTTCCTCTAGCATTCCGAATATAAAATTCGTGGCCATTTCTGATGGTTATTCTGGTAAGTCAACAGTGGGAAAGGAGGGCGCCAGAAACCTTGTGCTTTCTAGTTATAACATGAGGGCTTCGTTTGAGCAGTTAATTGCAGGGCTTTTGGAAAAGGGCATTTTTATTTCTTGTATACTTTCTGATACATTTCTAGGCTGCTGGACTCAAGATGTTGCGAATATGTTTGGCATTCCAAGAATATCTTTTACTACTGGATCTGCTGCAACTGATTTATTGCATTCTTCTCTTCCGCGTCTCCTGCAAGAAGGCCATGTGCCTGTAAAAGGTAGAGTGTTTTTTCTATAAGAGAAATATTGCATATACATCTTGATTTGTTTAGTTATAGCTTATTACTTGCAGGGCCATCAGGGCATATTATAAAGGATGAGCTTATTGATTTTATTCCTGGAATGAAGCTAAAACCAACAGATTTACCTAGTTCCTTTTTTTATGTTGGTCCAGTGATAGCTATGTTAAGGGAAGCCTACCAGAGGCTACCAGAAGCAAAATATGTTTTGTCAAGCACATTTGAGGAGCTTGAACCAGAGCGAGTTAGGATAATACGAGATACCCTACTTAAAGGTACGAATTATTTGCCAATAGGACCGTTAGTGCCAAGTGATGAAGAAGAAATGAGCATCTCAGACAAAAAATGCCTAGACTGGTTAGATACGCAGAAACCAGGGTCTGTGCTATATGTTTCATTTGGAACCTTGGCAACCTTATCAGCCAAGCAGGTGGAAGAACTGGCCATGGCTCTAGAAGGTTCTGGACAGCCCTTCTTATGGATATTGAGATGTGACCTAGTGGAAGATCTAGCAGAAGATTTTCTCAAAGTATTTCTAAGTAGAACTCAAACCCAAGGTCTGGTGGTGGGTTGGTGTCCTCAAATGAGAGTGCTGGCACACCATTCTGTTGGGGGATTTTTAAGCCACTGTGGTTGGAATTCTGTCATGGAAAGTATGTGTGCAGGTGTGCCCATTATTGGTTGGCCTTGTATTGCAGAGCAGAGTTTTAACAGCAAGTTCTTGGTGGAAGATTATGGCCTTGCCATTTCCCTTTGGAATGGCCAGGAGGATAGACTTGTTGAAAAGGAGGAGATAAAGGAGATGATAGAGAAATTGATGAAGGGAGAGGAAGGGAAAGTATTAAGAGAGAAGGCAATGAAGCTGAAGGAAGCAGCCAAAAAGAGTGTTATGGAAGGTGGTTCATCCAATGCTAATTTGCACAGATTCGCCATAGCCCTTACTACATCGGTATAGAGCCCCTTCGAAAAAGATATTCTTCCCATCATTTCCTCTTCCAGGTCTTCAAGTTCCTTATTAGAAGGTTTTGTGAAGGAGAGGATGCATCTGCACCAGGTATTTTACAAGCATTTGCAGCTCTAATGGAGTGGCCCAGCCTAGCACCAGCCTCTTATAATATTATCCATTCCATCTGTTAAGACAACCTCATTGGCAACAGAACGTGCTGTCCAGACAATAAATATCGTCATTGGGCAAACGTGGATCCATTTATTACGAGAGACTTACTTCACACCTTGCAACCATTCACATCTGAAGTGGGAGAACTGGATCAAAGTATTAACAGTGACATTTGAAGTGGGAGAATTGGATCAAATGTAGTAATGGTAAGACAAATATTTTGTGTTGGCTTTGGAAATGTTTTTTGTCTTCTTTACCTAACCTAACTCCGAGTTGAAGATCCCAGATCCCAGATATAGAAGTATGAGAATGGTAACTAATTATTTACTAGTTTATCAACCTACTTGAGAAAGGTAATAAATTATTTACTTAGCCTTATAGCTACAAAAATAACACTACGCACACAGAAGTAAATGCCTTGGAAAATGTGCAACCGATGACGCTCCCAGATTAACCACAGAAGCCAAGTAGATTCTAGATGAAATGCCTTATTCTTAGCTGAGGCCCATACATATCTGGGTAGGATGTCAAAAGAACAGATTGGCAATCCAATGTGTTATTGAATAAGCCTTGTAGCCAGGACCATGCTGGTTGAACTTCTGGACAAGAAAAGAGGCAACGCTCAAGTGTTTTGAAATCTGAAAGCCAAAGTGAGCATACTGCAGAGATATGAGGATCACAGAGATGCCGCAATGTTTAGACCTCCATGTGAGATGTAAAATCCTGATTCAATGGGCACTGCATAGGCAAACAACAATCTAGTAATAATCCATGAATCTTTATAAGTGAATAATATATAGCCAACTGGCAATGGAATCTTGTCAGGCCTACTCGCCAAACATTTTCCTAGTCATGCATAGTGTACAGCCGAGTGGCAGCATTGTGTCAAGCCTACTGGTTGAACCTTTTCCTTTTGTGCAGTAACCCTACATATTGCTATATAGATAAAGTAGTAAGTTTATTGTATATAAGCAATCCAACATAGTTCTAGTTTATTGTATACTAGTAACGGGTGGCCGGCGTTGCCGGGCATAAATACGACTATATTATGATAGCTATGAAGTTGTAGATATATGTACAACACCTTGTTGGAATGGGATGAAGTTAAATTGCATTATTTGGAGATTAGTATGTTATCTAGTGTGAGTGAATTGGAAGTTTCAGTTTGTGCAAGTCATTAACATACAAAAAATATTGCTATACCTGTGAATGTGGCAAAAGGGTTTTCACATCCATCATGTCACTGGCAAAGTATTGCTACCTGCTCATGTAACGCAAATACTAACAGCATATGATGTAGCTTGCAATTCTCATC
>JAANSK020268025.1:0-11842 GCA_011763485.2 Isoetes engelmannii
CGTCCATGTGATGCAATTCCATATCAAGTGCATTAGCTATTGCCATAATCATTCTCACACTTGCCATTTTGACCACTAGAGAGAATGTTTCTTCAAAGTCTATGCCTTTCTTTTGGGAATAACCCTGAGCCACCAATCTTGCTTTATACTTTGGTGACCCATCAGAATTTTCTTTCATCTTAAATAGCCACTTACTTCCTATTGCCTGCTTGTCTTTAGGCAAGTCTGCCAGTTCATAAGTAGAAGTCCTTCCGAATGCCTCTATTTCTTCTTTCATAGCTTCTTTCCACCTATTAGCATCTAGTCTTTCTATTGCATCTTCAAAGTTTTCTGGAATTCCAGTTTCCAATGCCATGAGAACTTTGTCTTTTAACCTCATGCTTTTGCCATCATCATTTCTACCAAACTGTCTAAGGTCAAGATTTAGCTCTTCTTGCAATCTTTCCCCTTCAGTTCTTCTCTTCTTTACATGTTCAATCTGCTCCTGTTCATGATGTTCATCGGCTGATTTAATCATGTCATTTTTGTCATCATCATCTGGGTTTTCTTCTTGCTCATCATCACTCTTAATGATTTCATTTTCCCTGCTCATAACTGTAGGTTCTTTAACTGATTTATTGTTTTGCTCTGTCACAATTTCCTCAACAGGATTTGGTTTATACAGTATTTCCTCAAAGAAGGAAATGTTCCTGCTTAAAACTATGGTTCTTGTCAAAGGGTTATACATTCTGTAACTCTTTGATTGACTGTCATATCCTACTAAGTATGTGATTATGGCCCTATCATCAAGTTTTCTTCTTCCTTCCTCATTTACGTGTGTGTAGCCAAGACAACCATATGCTCTATACTTCTCCAAGTTTGGGGGTCGACCAGACCAGATTTGTTCATAGCATTTTCCATGCAGTTTGCTATTTGGCAATACATTCTGAATTTCCACAGCTATCTTAACAGCTTCTTCCGAAAGAAAATTGGGAAGGCCAGCATGCTTAAACATCGACCTTGTTGCATTTAGAATTGTCTTGTTCTTCCTTTCTGCAACTCCATTCTGCTGGGGTGTATGACTGCATGTAAATTGTCTTCTAATTCCCCTAACAGTACAATATTTATTGAATTTAAATGGCATATACTCACCTCATCGGTCAGACCTGACGCATTTGATCTTCTTCCCTGTTGAGCATTCGACTTCAGCAGCAAACTCCTTAAATGCTTCATATGCTTGGTCTTTCCTCCTTAAGCAATACACTCTTGTTTTCCTGCTAAAGTCATCAACAAAGGTTATGAAGTACTTCTTCCCAGTAATTCCTGTTATGTTCAATGGTCCACAGAGGTCGGTGTGAACTAATTCTAGTATCTCCCTTGTTTTTATTTCTACCCTTGAGAAGGGCAGTCTGCTGTGTTTTCCTACCTGACAGCCATGACACAATGTATTTTCTGTTTTGCTTTCACAACAGTCCATCCATCCCTGTTTGATCATTTGTTCCAGGTTTTTGTAATTGGTATGTGCTAGCCTATTGTGCCAACTTTGATACTGGGTGTTACAGTAGACAAATTTGCACTTCCAAAGCATTTAGCATCTATTCCAAATAAGTTACCAACACGTCTTCCCAAGAATCTCAATATATTTCCTTCATAAATCTTACAATGTAATTGTTCAAACACAACTTTAAATCCCAAATCAACAAGTTGTGCAATTGAGATCAAATTCCTGACTAGACTTGGTACTAACAACACATTCTTTAAATTCACACTTCTACCCTGCAGATCAAACAGTTCTAAAACTCCTATGTCTTCAATCCTTTGAAGTTCCCAATTTCCTACTTGAATATGGCCAGATTGTTTTCCACTGCACTCCTTCAAGACTTTGGCTGAGCATGCAATTGTTTTCTCTGCTCCACTATCTAATATTAAAAGATCATCACAATTAGTCACTTTTTCACATATTGTAACTAATTTTGACTTGCTTACCTCTTCATTTTCATATGCGGGTTCATCTTCCTCTAATGGCACTTCCTCATCAATATTAGCTTCTGGATTTGCACCTCTGTTTCTCCCTCTGCCCCTGCCACCAAAACTCTGTGATTACCACCTCTGCCTCTTCCTCTTGTTGAGTTTTTAGGTGTAGAACAGTTTGATGCATAGTGCCCTCTTCCTCCACAATTATAACAGTTCACTTCTCTTGTTAGATTGGGGTAGTTGATCTTAATGTGTCCATACTTATTGCAATTATAACAGGGCCCAAGTTTACCTCCTTGGCATCCATCATCTTTACCTTTTCCCTTTGCAATCAGAATTTGTGCACTCTCATCTTCTTCCGGCACTCTAGTCTGCTCAAGCTCTGTTTTGAGCATTCTTTCAGCCTCGATGCTTGTCCTTGCAATAGTCCTAATAAAGATAGAAACATTGCCAAGGCTTGTAACTGCTCGAGATATTGCTAAGACCTGTTGTTGTTGACCGTATACTACTCCAGCACCCTCAAGGTCAGCAACAATATTATTAAAATTCTGAAAGAAGTCAGTAACATTATCCTTTTCATGAAATTTCAATATTCTCAGCTCATTTTCCAGCACATTATGAGGATGTTTTTTCCTCATAAGTAATGAGCATATACCTCCACATCTGAGATGGACACATACCTCTTAGTTTCAGCATGATGCTTGCACTAACTTTGCTCATTATGATGCCTTGAGCCTCCTTGATTCTTGCCAAATCACCAGGAGTTCTCCTACTCGTATCTTCTTCAGTACTTCTTGCTTGAACTTCTTCAGCTTGTTCTGCATTTGAAGAACTTCCTTCTGTTATCACAACTGCAGTCTCCTCCTCGAATTAACCTCAACTTCTGCAGGTTGTATCAGCTCCCATAAGCCTTCAACCTCTAGCAGATGTCTCACCTTTTCTTTCCACACTTGAAATCCAAAATCACCCTTGAACACATCAATGGCACTCAAAAGGCCAGCTCCAAATCTGCTTGACATAATGTCCTGTGCTCTGATAACACTGTGAGAATTAGCACGCTGAAAATAACCACAACAACTTCTAACAATAATTCTTCTATTCACCCTTCAATTAAATCCTTGATCACAACTTTAAATTTCAAGTTAGCATTCGAACATAACTTGTAATCACTTTGACCATTCAAAATATTTATCAAACCATCATTTAAACCATTGAAACATTTCTTACTTTAATATCACACGAACTTTGAATATGAAGACGAATGCAACTGCTTAATCTTCAAATAAATGAACTGTACATACTCTACTTAGTTTTATAGGAAAGGCTCCGACCCTTGCCTCACCGTCCTCTGCTGAATGTATGCTGGGCCATCCTGATTGGATCCACAGCTTTCTATATGGATTAGGTCTTGTAGCATTGGACCGTGTTCGGCTAATTCTAATTTGATCTTCCCGCTCAAACACTTGCTAATTTATAACCTAGGTATTAGGGGTAACCAATTTTCCCCCTCAATATTTACAACTGCGACCTTAGGTATTAGGGTTAGTAATAATAATAATAATAATAATGTATTACTGAGCCCTTTGGAGCCTTGAAGGCCATAGAGCCTGAGTACATGATTCATATATCATTAATTTTCAATAATAAAGAACGGTGTTCATGAACTGTTTGAATATACTGACCAATATCTAATGGATCTAAAGCAAACAAAGAACGAAAATCATCAACATGAATGTCAAACTTCTCCCTGATATCTCCGTATACTGGACAGCTCGTAAACACATGATCTTCATCTTCAACATTGTTTGAGGTGCAGAGTTTGCATGTCCGACTCTCTAATGGAGTCCTAGACCACCGACTGGTTTCAACTTCAAGTCTATGTGAACTCATACGATACCTGGCAATAAGTTGTTTTAACCTTCTTGGCATATTCACTATCAAATAATCCTGATCCCTGTGCAATCCCATCGGATTAATCTTTGACCTGTAATGCAACATTCGGCTCCCTTGCTTGTCCCAAAGAATTCGGGTTGCCTGCCTTTCTAACAAGGATCTAGCTTCAAACTTGTCCTCCGGCCAGTTCTCATCTGTGACACCCCACCGATCAGCCCATGCTTTGACCTCCTGGAACCACCCCTGATCAGCTGAAATCAACATAGCTTGATGCGGTAACCTATCCATTGTTTGCTTTTTAATTCTGTTTACAAAATTTATGGTTTGATACAACGCCTCCAATTCCAGTGGAAATAGTCTGGTCTCTGCTAAAATGATAGCATATGGTATAGTGTTCTTAATGCCAAGTTCCCCACACAGGAATAGTTTTTGAACTGATTCGACTAGTCCCCATAGCTTCGCAGATGCATTTGGTCCTCAAATAGGAGATCCATATAAAATCACTATCCTAATTAAGGTCTTATACATGGTTTTTTTCAGCTCCCAATCATCTAAAAATAGTCTTGAACTTTTTGTGAGCATTGCATATAAGGCTGCTTTTCCTCCTGTAACACGTCTTTGGATACACTCCTTCCATTTGTAATTAGAGCTAAAGTCAATGCCCAGGTATTTAAAACTCTCTACCACTTCAATTTCATGTCCCTGATAGACAAATCGAGGTCTAGCTCTTGTTCCAAAGATCATGATTTTCGTTTTTGCCACATTCACTCTGATTTGCCTGGCTAAACAAAATTCCTCCAGCTTGTCCAGATGCTCTTGCAAGACAGAAGGTTTGGTTGCCAGCATCACAACGTCATCCACATATAACAGCAATTGAACCAAATAGGTTCCCAGCGGTGTGCCAAATAATGATCTAGAACGGAGCCAAGCATCCAGTTCATCAATAAAAAGCCCAAATAAAGTGGGTAACAATGGGCAGCCCTGACGTACACCAATATTGTTTCTTATTATCTCAGTAAAATCCCATCCCATTGTTACTAAAACTTCTGCATATAACTGAGATATTGCTCCTTTAAGATCGTCTAGAACACCCAACTGTACCATCCTCTCCCCTAACTCTTTCCGTGAAACAGTATCAAATGCCTTTGAGAAATCTATGAATGCCACGTACAATGCCGAGCTTTATTGTTTTCCATATTAGATAATGCTTCTCCAACTTCATGTTCTGTAAACAAATCTGTTTGAGTGGCAGGAAAACGCAGCCCTTGTGCATCATCAATAGCATAGATACTTTTCACTAAATTTAGCAGATCCTTATGATCTAATTATGGCGCAGGAGGCTTTCCTTGGAAAGTCTTCCAAAATATCTTTGGAGATGCTATTAATTGCTGATTTAATTCCAATTGCCTGTTCTTATAAAGTGTCCGCTTTTTGCTCCTTACAAAAGCTCTGTACCATTTGGGTTTATGAATGCATTTGTCCGGTAAGGCATCCTTTGCTTTCCGGCAATCTGAATCCCACCATGCATTATTTGGCCTGCCTGGAGTACGCTTTTTGGTGTAACCAAATATGTGCTTCGCTGCTTGAAGCATAGCACATGTAAACTTTTTGGCATCTACTACAAGATGATTTTCCCATTTTGCTTGCGCTAACAGCTCTTCTACCTTGTTCTTATATTCATCATGGAATTGATAATTTACCTTTATTCGAGGATGAAACACAGAGGTCTGATTTTTGGGCTCACAAGTGACATAAAGATCTACAAACAATGACATATGATCTGACTCAGGAAGCTTTTTCCCCTACTCGAAAATCTTGTATGTGATTGCAGTTTCTTGCCAGCAAGAAATCGATAGTGCTAGATCCAGCATGATTCAAGCATGTAAAGCCTCCAGATTCTTTGAACAAACTGATGCCATTCATGATTTTCAAATTGCATATTGTGCTCAGTTCCAAGAACTTGTCACCCTGTGCATTTGTAACCTGATCTGCTGATTCCCTTTGGAACAATGGTTCCTCAACTTCATCAAGCTGCACATCCATGACATTTTCATATGTTTTTTATTGCTTATTTCCTACTCTTGTATTAAAATCACCAAGTAACAGCACTTTGCCTTCTCTACCATAAGTCTAGATGTCTGAGCATAATGTCATGAAAGGATCATTCTGATTGAAATCCCTACTGTTATAAATATTTGAGCCTGCTGGTGCAAAGTAACAAACACACAAAAATATATCTCTTACCTTCAACCATATGAATTGCTTGTTTGTATCTGTTGAAACAAGTTTTACTTCATGTGCTATTGCCTGCTTACCATACACTGCTATGCCTCCAAAACCGCGACCACCTGTACTTATTTTCTCATTCCATACATTTCCAATTAACACAAAACCTGGTAACTCTGGCAAAGAGCGAGTCTGATGTTCCCATGTCTCTGTAAACATCAAGATGTCTTGCTGCTGCCATATCTGCCAAATTGCTGACACTTTTACTTGATTTAAGCCATGTGCATTCCACAAACATACCTTCAAGGCTCTGACTCCCTAATGTTTTTTTCTGTTAGTCACAACGGCTTTTCCGCTTTTGTCTAGGAAAGCAATCACATTAGTGCTTTTTGCTTCCTTGACTTTCTCCCATTCCTTTTTTCAGAATTCCAGTTGTGTAGGTGTAAGATCTACATCCAGCCAAATACCTTTTCCCCCTTTCAATGTACTTTTGTTATGCAAAATCCTGTCTCTAGCATCCTTACTTTTGAATTTAACAAGAATAGGGCGATTATAAGAACCAAGCACCAAGCTTACCTAATCTTCGTGCTGCCACAGCTTCAGGCTCATGTATTCGCATTGTTTCCTTGAAGAACGTATTGTTAACATCTGACAAGTTTTCATCTTCCAATTCCTGAAGGCCTGAGATTTTTAGATTCATAGTTCTTGCTTCCTGATCATTTTGTTCAGTTGTAAGATGTTCGTGATGTAACATCATTTGTTCCTTGGTTGTCTCTGCAATTAGAGAAGCCAATTTTGTCTCCAGAGTTTGAATTTGACTATGATAATCTACTGCTGATTCATTTTTAGTTTGCACAAGTTCCTCGGTTTTGCTTCTTAGAGTGATATTCTGCTGCAATACTTCATCTAAGGTTTGCTTCATGGATACGACTTCATGTTTCAGATCTGTAATTTCGGCTTTTAATTTTTGAACCAGGGCAATCAAATGTGCCGAATCTCCATCGTATTCTAACTCATCACCCTTGCTGGGTGAGGCAACGGTTTTCTTCTTCCCTCCCATACGAAAACATACGGCACTCAAACGACGCTGTTAGGTCCGCTGTTAGGTCCGCTAATAATGAAGTGATTGGTGATAGACTGCAGGAACAAGAGGTATTGAATGAGAAGGAAGAGACACAACAAAGAGACATGCTTGAAGGAAGTTTAGACGAGAATGTTCAAGATGAGAAGGCTGCAAAAACAAAAAGAACCCAAGCACACATTCTTAGAGATGAATCAAATGTAGACACAAACTTGTTGTGTAGAGATATAGATGGTAAAAGTAGAAGGTTGCAGCAAGAGAATGTAAACATTCATGAAGTAGATATATGTGAAATTCTGGCGACCATGGATATGAATGTGCCTAAAGATCTTCAAGAAGCAATGATTAGTGCTGAAGCAAATGATTGGAAAAGTGCAATGGAAGAAGAAATGGATTCGTTTCGTAGAACTGAAACTTATGAGTTGGTCAAGAGACCTAAAAACAGGAATATAGTCGGTTGTAAATGGATTTACAAAATCAAAGATGGAGCTGCTGGAGGCAGGCATAAATTTAAGGCCGGACTAGTGGCTCAAGGCTTCACTCAAAAGTATGGAATTGATTATGAGGATACTTTTCTCCTTTGGTCAAGTTAACGAGCATCAGGATGCTTTTGGCCATGGCAAATGCGAAAAATTTAGAAATACATCATATGGATGTAAGCACTGCGTTTCTAAATGCAAAGTTAGATGAAGAAATATATATGAATCAGGCCCCTGGTTTTGAGCAAGGCAGTGACATGGTTTGGAAGTTGAAGCGAACGGTGTATGGCTTGAAGCAGTCTCCACGACAGTGGTACAGCTACAACATTGTCAAAATTAGAAAAGAATATTGTTAAATCGTCTTGTTCTCTGACCCTTTACTTCCTTAACTCTTTGTCTAACACATCAATTTGTGAGGAATATTTTTCCTCATAGTGTTTAAGCAGATACTTCCAAATATTCCTTGGAGGCTTACCTCTAATCTTCAAAAGAATAGACGGACCAACCTTGCTCGTGAGAATAGCATATGCTTCCTTCAACTTCGCTCCTTCGGTTGTCCCCAATGTTAACTTCATACCACCAGTCTCACTGGTAGCACTTCCTCGTGCAGCAGTACTACTTTTGCCTGTACTTGATGTTATACTAACAGTTGCAATCACAGACGATTCATCAGTTTGTTCTCCACTTACAAGATCCCAAAGATTTTCAATTTCCAGGACATTTTTTATTTGCTCCTTCCAAATCTGAAAACCTGAACCACCCTGATAAACTGTTATAGCATTCAAGAGCGAAGCTCCAAATCTGCTAGCCATGATGAGATTGCACAACAGCTCTGATACCAATGAAGAACATTTGATGCTCAATATTGGCTATAACTCCTTACGACTATTTAGTTTTGAATCGAACCACGCTTCAGCAATAGACACTTTAATATTGCACCATTCCAATTTCGACCAAGGTCCAAGAAGGTTCTATTACATGAAAAACTTAACGACCAATTTCTGCAATCTCAATCGCCTTCAAATCTTCAGTGCCGAAACTGTATCCTTAATCCGCCATGCTCCAGCTTATTATATCTGCTACGAGGAAGTCTTCAGATTACTAATTACAAAGGTCTGATATGGCTTATTTTAATTTAGCCACGGTTTGACCTTTAATAGCAATATGCTATTTACAAACTACAATTCCCTTCTTGCTTGGTTTTTTATTTACACGACCATGGTCACTTCTTTGCAATGACCTCACAAATTTACTCTCTCACTTGAACGTATATATACAGAGCTCCTGCTCATGTGTAAAGATTGGAACTCTCAGTTTCATCTTCACTGAACAGATCATGTTAATGCTTAACATGATATTTCCTTCACACTAAGTACATGAATATATTAAATGCATTTAAGCGGTTTTCCATTGAGTTTAGACCATTTTATGATCAGTTGCAAAAGGAAGATTAGATTCTTCACCAATATCTTGGCTTATAAAGTTTGCACCTCAACCTAGATCTAGTGTAACGTAAGATCCCGAGTTACCAGGAGGGTCAACTCGACAGGCTCGTCACAGACAACCAAGACTATCAAAGTGCAATATAACTAGATGAGAGCAATTGTTAGGGGCTAAAAGAGCCAACATTACAGCTGCAGTCCAATGATTCATATGGCAGATAAGAATAATCAAACATGCGCAATTGTCCATATTCAATCCAGTAACAATTTGGATATAATAAGTTTCTTTTTCATTTTATATATCCATATGTTAGTGCATGGCATATCTATACTTGTTTTCTTCGTTCTTCATCCAAATGTAGCCAGACATTTCTAAGGAAAACACACCGCACTATAAAAATGTCACGATACAAAGCACAATCTATGGATATGCAACAATTTACCTCATGAACAGATCAATGAGTGTATTATTAAGCCACCGTGTCTCATTGTCCAAAATGTGTGCTTCTATTCTCGTTATGGTGATTGGGTTGGACTCGTCCATGCAATACATCATGGGTAGAAAGTTGTCGAGCAATTCTACTAGGGATCTGCTCCTCTTCTTCAATATGTTATTAAGGTAAATATACAATCCAATGAAGCAAATGTAAAAATTCACAAATGGAAAAGTAGATTTCAGCATTCTCAAAATCTCTCTTCTTTTTTTTTTCTTTTTTTTTGAAGAACTATATCACCAATGTATTAAAAGAATAATAATGTTACAACTGGAGTGTGGAGGAAGAAGAGCTGCCCCAAAGAGACAGCGATACCCCGACACTCTAATCTGATGGGATCTGGTGTAGTAGCGCTGGTATGACTGCACCACATCAATAACCACTTTTTTTATAACAAATTAGCCAAGAAACTCAATAAAACTTTTCCTAAATACCACGATCTTTATTTTGAAAAGCATCAAAAGTTCCAGTGGTGGATTTGCTATGACATTCCTACTGGTTTGCTCGTAGAATTTTCCAAGCACACCATTGAAATAAAATGTCAATAGTTTTTTAGACAACCTGCTTCTCTTGATGGCTAGAGATGATGCACAATCACTTTCAGATATAACAAGATCATTTTCCTTCTCTTTGAATAGCATGTCCTCACCAGAATTGTCAGGCACTAGTAGAAACAACAAGAAACAACTGTCAAATATTGGGGAAGAAAAAGACCAAAAAGAAGCTAGGAAAGAAAACTAAACCTTTTAACTCAATCAATGTAGGGATCTTACTTGGTTGTTTTGTAACTGGTGATTGAGGTAAAATGCTATTTGACATTACATTGTCATCATCAAATTGTATTTCTTGAGCCAAGAGAGTTGCTACATATTCATAGAGTTAGTACACTAGTTTACTAAGTGTAATGGAACAAAAGTAAAGGAATGACTTTTCTAGTAGATATCTCTTCGACATTTTTTGTGTCCAATTTGCTGCCTGTATATATATCTAAAGAAACTATAGCTTCAATATGAATAATAGTAGGACTACCAAAGGAATAATAAAATTAGTATCGGAAACCAACCAGATATGAAATCTTTGTCTTCTACAAAAAGTGATCTTTTAAATGCAACGGGCTTCTTCTTATTGTTGAAACTAGAAAGCGGTTTTCCAGATGCAGTGGACTCCGCTTGTTTGGTAAAGCTGGAGGGTCTATTGGACTTATCCTCCTTGTTGAAGCTAGAATATGGGTTTTCAAATGCGGTGGAAACTTCCTGGTTGGTAAAGCTAAGAGGGCTAGGAGCTCCAAATATAGAAGGTTCATCGTAGTTTTGGAGGCATCAGCCGCGATTGACATAAATTTGGAGGCATCATCATCTATTGCACTTGACTCTTCATTCAGAATTGACTACAATTTGAACTGCATGCAGCAAGCAGAAACTAAAATGAATAAGTTACTTTAACACAAACTATTAACTTTTATATTACTTTGTTTCTCACTTCTTGATTGTCCAATATGCTCCTCTTTTTGAATTTTTGGTTGCACTACACTCTCCACCTGGATCTTTTGCTCTTCCTGTGAGAACACAAATCCCTACAATCATTTAAGAAATCATATAATCCACATTCCAGTCCATAAATTAGAATTTGCAATATAAGAAGTATTGAATCCTACAATGAAATATCAAAACAAAACAATGTTTATCAAAAGTAGTTACTATCAGAGTATCCAAAGATAACTCCTTTTTGCATCTCCAACTTTATTAAAACCACATTGTGTTACAAAAGCTCATTTGCAGACAAAATGCAAATTAAACAAAATAAAAGCTGCAATTTGTATTACCAGATTTTTGTCCCTTAAACTCCAGGGTTTTCGAATATGATGAAGTGGTTTGATGATGATTGAATCTTGTATAGGTCTTACTGCTGTTTTAATCTCACTATCCTCCTCGATAGGTAGATTATCTTCCTCTAGCATTGAAGACCTTTTTTTTGAAGCATGCTTATAAAAGCTCAACCAATCTATATCCTTACCTTTTACATCATGCAAAAACCATGCCACAGCCAGGGATAGGTTCCGTATGTACAAATGCTAAATTCCAGACGTATAAAGTTAAAAAATACGTATTTTACTGTCTAAAACGTATTTAACGTATAAATACCTCGCCGGCCGGAAAAAAAAATTTCGCGTAAGCGAACCTTCGGGTTCGCTTACGCGAAAACTTTTTCGCGTAAGCGAAACAGAACACAATGTGCAGAGAAAAAATTCGCGTAAGCGGAGCTTGGCATCCGCTT
>JAANSK020268036.1:0-11841 GCA_011763485.2 Isoetes engelmannii
CGGCTGCGATGAAGCCAAGTGTCGCCATGCATGATGTCCGTGTGACGACCGTATTGTACGAGATACGACCGTATTGTACGAGATCAGTATGGTCGTCACACCTGCAAGCAGCAAATCATTCCTGCTACCTCGGATTGAGAAAATTGCTCCAAGATGGACTCCAACGATGACAGGCCAGATTTCGGTGAATGTAGATTTGGAGACGAATTCTGAATCAATTCCCATGAGAAATGAGCCAAAAGCGAAAAGAGGTAAGTGAGTTCTTAGCGAGATTCAACCATCTGCTGGAATTGGGACTGAATCTTCTCAGCCTCAAAAATCATTGTCAATTGTTGATCGTAAGAAAGAAAATTCCAAACAAATAGATATAAAAAATAGGAAGACTCCAGTCCAATGGACAGAACAAAGTGTTTCTACCTTCCTAAACGTCGTGCATGAGATGAAATTCATTACCAATGGTAGCCTGGATCTTTCCAATACACAGTGGCAGAAAATTCTTGTGAAATTACAGCCCATTGTTACTGGTCTATAATAGTCGAGGTGAGACAAGTCATGAACAAATGGGATAAACTTCAAGCTAAATTCGAAGATGAGAAACAAGCTTGTAGTCACACTGGTTCAGAGCCTTCCACTTGGCAATGGTATGAAAGAATGGAAGAACTGTAGTTTGGTGTAAACCTCAGATAATCCCATTCCAAGTGCTGGAGATGATGGAGACTTTGGGAATGAGCCTTTTGAGGCTTTTGAGGTTGCTTTTTGAAGCTTTCGTGAATGATACTTTTTATGAGACAGTAGGATCTAATGCTGCTTTTGAGGACCAGTTTGAGGGCAATGAAGAGAATCCTAATGTAAATGTCAAAATTGACAATACAATAAGTCCTGTTAGGCAGGATATCCCAAATATCATGACACTAATAGGAAATAACACAGACTCTTCTAGCCCCAGATTTGCAGCATGCAATCAGCCTATAGTTTGTGGAAAACCTAAAGGAAGGAAGAAATTCGGATTGCAAATTGATGTATATATTGCCACTGGGATTTCACAAATGGCTAGCACTTTTGGAGAAATTGAAGCCAAGAAGTTGGATTTCATGGAGAGAGAATCTGTAAAGAAACTAGCATTGGCAGAAAAATTGGAGACCATAAGATCTGCCAAGAGTTAAAAAATTGCAGTCCATGGCAAAAATGACACAAAATATATGCCAAATGACCAAAGACACTTTATTCGAGATTGCCAAGCTAGCTGCCAAAAATAAAGAATAAAGGTGTGTTTTTTACTTTCCAAATTTCAGTTATCTCGAAAGGAATGTTTGAAAGTGTTTCAAATTTCTAATTGTCTTAATAATGAATGATTGAAATAGTCTTATTTCAGAAAAGGGACACTAGGTTCAGGGTATAGATTTCCTAGACATGAATAATTTAATGCAAGTCACATCCCAAGAAATCTTTAGCCAATTTATACCCAATTCAAGACACAAGCCACTAAAAAACATGGCTCGTCGCCCTCAACTCCAAAATTTGTTGAGCCCTTCATCTTCCTCTTCAAGCAATAACCAATAGCCAAACGTCAGGATCTGATTAAGGCTCTCCAGAAGAGTAGTCTGACTGGAGTTCGAAGGTTTAGGTATTGATTTTCTATGGCACGTGGAATTTGGTGTGCGGTGCTGCAGGTGTGTTACTTCCAAGTTCATCTTTTTTCTTGTAGTATGCAGGTCTCATAATTCCTCTTCTGTGTTTTTTTGCTTGCATTGTAAGCAAAACACGAATACGTTGGCTTGGGTTCCTTTCTTCGGCAGTGCCTGAGGTCCTTGTTCTTCCAGACCCCTGTGTTGTAGCTTTAGTTAGGGGCAAGATGTCTTTGAAGAAGGTTGCAAAGAAGGGTAAGGGAGTTGTGGGGTCTGTTCCTCCATGTCCCAATTCTCTTGAAATTGGTGGTTCCTTTGTTAGGACTAGTTTGGGATAGGATTGGGAGCAATTGACATAAGTGTGACATTGGGACTCTCAAGCCAAGATGTCTTAGGAGTTTCTATGATTCTTTGTCTACATTTTCTAACAAGAAGTTTTTGGCAAGGGCAGTTGCTCTTGAATAAGTTGCATTCAGAGTTCAAATCGGGAGGGGGGATGCCCTTAAAAATTCGGTTAAAATTGGAAAAATCCGATTTAGATCCATAAACGCAGGCAAAAATTTTGGTAAAAAAAACTGGGTTTTAATGTAAAATCCACTAAGTTTGTATAGGATTGATGTAAAATTTGATTGAGGCTAACTTTTGCAGGCAAACTTTTTGGCTAGCCTAATTTTTAATTTCGAACCCTGGTTGTATCTATGGATCATTTGCATTGCCAAGCTGTTCTTATGGTCGTTACAAGTCTCCCAAGGTTGTGAATGAGGCCATAAAGGAAGACTTCAATTGGCCCTGAAAGCCTATTGGAATTGTGTTAGTGTGTAAGGCATTAAAGAACAATATGCTACACTGTTTTGAGGGTATGGTGGGTTACTGCATGAAGGATGTACAAAAGGTTCATTAGGTGAGTCATATTCATAATATTATTGAATATACAATTGAATGTACAACTGAGGTGGAGTGCAAGTGATTTGAAAAACCTTATTGCATTGGAGAACAAAAGCTTGTCGAACAGTACCGCTCATCTTGTCTTTTCTGATGGCAATCGTACTTACTGCTAGTTTGACTTACACGTTGTGCAGGATGATAAGGTTGGGGAAATTTACGTTGTCCAGTTTGTAGATCATACCCTTTAACACTGCTCATATTAATGAGCATAGAGTTAGAGAAGCCTAGAGAATTCTCTTGAATCCTAATCATTGTATGCCTTCTGATATAAGGACCATATTGTTTGGATTGCCTGCAAGCTTTGTGCCTTCGGAGAGAAAAGGACCTGGTTGTAGATGGTATTGGGATGACAACATTCCAATACAACTTTTGTTCATCTGAATGTGGATGCTCATGGATGAAATCATCCATCTTGGTTATCCAACATAAAAGTGTGATAGCATCGTGCTCGCCCTTGAAGAAATCAAGAACCTCCTCCGGGTCCTTTGGAAACTTTTTTCTATCTTCTTTCTTCTTACCATGATGATCAAAATTAGCAGAATCATTTCCTTCATTTGGAGGAACATCACTAGATGGATTGCCCTTAGGAGAACCTCGAGCTTTTGAATCATCGCTAGTGGAAGATTCATCATGTCGGCCACTCCAGGCGTAACACGGTCATTGTTTTTTATTTTTGATATAAATTCCCGCAATACCCTCGCTATCCCCAATGATGTTTCTTTTCCATTATAAACCATAGCACTTTTCGTGCGAGACTCGCGCCCCTTCCAAGCATCCAGTGTCAGAGAATCTGCTGGACAACTCATATTCAACAAGGGAGTGTGATTTTAAAGGTTGGAGGTGCCCAGAATCGCACTCGATACTGCTGGGGGTCAAATCCCAAGTGATGCAATGTAAGGTGGTTGAAGGCAAATAACAGATGCAATATAAGGTGGTTGGGGCAGATGCAATATAAGGTGGTTGGGGCAGGCCCAACCAAGGAGGAATATAGTAGTGGCATGACCATCCATCCATCCATCCATCCATTTCGAGCTGTACCTCGTTCATTTCCGGCAGGGCTTCTGTCTGCAGTTTCGGCTGAACAACCTGAATTAACTCGTGGCTCAGCTTCCTGAAACGGCCGCGTGAAGAACTTGGCAGATTGCGTACTTCAGCAGGTACGTCCATACTTCACTCCGCTTGCTTTGCTGCAGATCTCTTTCACAGCCTTGTCAAAATGATTATGCCATGCATACGCATCCTGCAAGAATTACTGCAACTAAATATCAACATGGACATGTCCTCCACCGCTTGCTCCAATGACGACAGCACCTTGTTTGAATTTGGCCATGAACTCAGAGTGTGGAGAGAGCAGGGACTGTTCTTTAAATTTCTCATAGGCATTCGCTTTAAGCCAACTTTGAATTCAAATGGATGGGCACAGGCACGAGTTTTTTATTCAAATGCCAAAATTGGAGAAGAGTAGAAAGGTCATTGACTTGTAAATTTTTGGGATGAGTAGAGTGTACCGTTATGTTATCCTTTCTGTGGAAACACCTTCCATTCATGGCGATATCAGAATACGTGCCCGAATGAGTGAGATTGTTTATACAACATTGGCTTAGGGCCTTTCTGATTGAGCTTCATGATAAAACATTGGCTCGACTTGCATCTTCTCAAAGCATTTTATTGAAAGTCCTTTTTTAGCAGCTTCCGAAGCACCTTTTTGTGCCTCCATACATGTCAATTAAGTGTGTTTTTTACAATAGAGGGAAGCTTGAGGGAAAGCCATAAATTGCTAAGTCAAGGTAGCAGGTTATGGGCAACTGTCCCAGTCCTGTAAATTTTTGATGAACTGCACAAGCTCTGTTGTAGCACTCACAAATGCCTGTAGTTCTCCTCCGATCAGTATATATCCTCCAATCTGGTTTCACAGACATACTTGATCCTCAGAACACATCAGTGGTTATATGATGCATTCAACATCGTGTGAAGTGACATGCAATGCTTTTGAAGGCTGGCACCAGGATGTGCTTAGAGTGCAATGGTTGTAGGGTTTTGTAAGTGGGCCTTTGCAATATCAACAAAATGACATGAAGAAAATTGAACTAAAAGTGTGTGGAAATGTCGATGCTAGGTTATCTGAGTAGCACAAACAAGAATCACAGCTTTAGAATTGTATGAGTTTGAAGGATAGTCATTACTAATGTAACAATCTTCCAGTTGGCCCAAATGTTATTTAATATGTTGGAAAGTTGCAAAATGCCTTTGCTCATATTGGCATTGCTTCTCCATTGTGACTTGGGAGACTAAGCTTTGGATCATCACAGAGCTTTAGTAAATACAGATTGGCGAAAATGGCTTCGATCCTATAGGACATTTACACGTTAGCAACCTTTTTTAACATGTGAATTTAAGATATGTGAAAAGGACCCCTCGGTTGACCTTTGATCCCATGTCTTCACAATTTCACGACACACCTTATTCTTTAATATGTTTGTCATTTTATCAATAAAAGGTACAATACCTCTTCATCATTAACTTCCCTTGAATCTCAAATTGATTTCTGTAACAGGAGTACTTTGTATAATTTTGTGCTGTCAACATGGCGGGCTCTTGTTTGAGAATGGCTTTGCCTCTATTTATACCTTTATCCACTCGTTCGCATATAAGGAAGTGTCGAGCAATTAGTAGTGTGCCATCGCCCAATATGCTGGAGCTTTGTGATAAAGCAAGATTGAATCTGACAAGCAAGGAGGTATTCTCTTTGCTATCCAATTTTCAGATTCTTGTGAGGCATGGTTTGGGCTTTTGTTTTATTGTGCAAGAAAATTGTGGATACAGAGATAAATGAAATGAAAAGAAATGAAATAATCATGTCATGTTCCAATAGGTAAAATGACGAAGATAATGTCTCCAATAGTGCCTCACAAATGCTTATCCAATCTTTCCTGGTTTCTAACACGAAGTATGTATTACCATATAGTATTAAGCACAAGATAGGTTGTAGAATATCTAGGCGTAAGGCCTGCTGCCCATTCTCTTCTTTTTGTGATGCTTTTAACTCTTGTTATATTCCCTGTGCTCTGTTGCATAACCTTATATACGGATATACAATCTCTCCCATTTCAACATTCAATCATGCTGAAAGTATCAACAGCTTTACATTAGCTCACCACGCAGATCTGAAACTGTCATTAGACATTGACTACAACAATCCCTCTGTTTGTTTTACTGCTTAAAGAAACTAAAATGATTTAGACTAACACGGTTAACATAAAGTTTCCTTACAATTATTTCCATTCTTCCAACTTGCAGATCTTCCTTACAATTATTTCCATTCTTCCAACTTGCAGATCGAAGAGATTGGTCCCCAAATTAGCAGCGTTGTGGACTGGTATGACTCTTAGTTGATAAATTAAGAGCAAATGGAGTCATATTGTGAGGACATAAAAAATCAGAACGATATGTTTATTTTTATTTCTGGGCAGGTTTGCTCAACTACAGAGTGTGGATCTAGAGGATGTTGCCCCTGCAATTCGTGTTGGTTAGACTCATACCCTTGGTCTGCTTTTGTTTGTGTTTTTCCCATGGCACGAGCAACATTTCGTCCATTCTGGAAGGGCAGATACTTGACTAGTTAATGTCTTTAATTTTCTTATACAGGAGATACAGAAAGTGCGAGCACCCTGCGTGAAGATGTACCCTCAATATTTCCTGAAAGGTGATATACTGGGATGTAAATGGTTTTGTGCCATAGGATGTTAACTGGATTGACATAATTATTTTCTTGCTCTTAGGAATGCAATTTTGTCAGCTATCCCCCAGCGGGAGGGTCTTTATATAAAAGTTCCGAAAATTTTAAAGGAGGATGCAGAGTGAACCACTGGCGCTGCAGCATTTGATTCATGCATATTCTTGGATTACACAGCATAAATTTGCATAGTATATCAGCAAGGTGAATTCTACATTCATCGATTTATAATGTGTATGTGATTGCGCTGTTGTTATAAGAGCCTACATTATAAAACTACTTGGTGCTCATCATCTGTTGTTGTTGAAGTGCCAGTTTAACAGTTAGCATATTGTATAGAAAACATAGAGCTGGTAGTGCAATTGTCGGCAACTAGATTCCCTATGGCTTAACTAAACACGGAGTTGTCAATTTCCATAATAGAAGAGGTGGTATACAACAGAGGAACTAGTTATCATCTTAACAATAGTGGTACAAACACTTTTTTTGCGTATTTTTAATGGACAACAATGTATGCGCGGTTTTTGTTTCACAGAATCACAATTTGCTCGGTTTGCATACATGCATACTCAAGGTGTGAAAACCAATAGATCGTTTGGAGATAGCCATGTTTTTATGATACACATGCACGGGTGAATAAATCATAGATGACGGAATAAACTCATATGCGAATTGTAAATTTTAGAAACGGGCTAGAAATTGTCAATTACAAATACATTTTGCATGTTAATGTTATGTGAGCCAACCTTTTGATTCTTGAGATGGCTATGTAGATAAGTCCTTGATTTTATTTACATCCAACATGATCTGTGCAATAAACATTGCAAACATAGAAGATTATTATACATCTATTATGCACACTTCAACAGTGTCAAACCATAAGCACAAGAATGTAAGAAAGCTAGAGGCAAAAACCTAGCAAAATCGAGATAACTTTATGAATATTCTAAACCCTGGGTGTGTTACAGAACAAACCAACACCCCGCTGTCTGAATGCTCAATGATGCGTATTAACACCCCACGCAGAATAAGCTTCTAGCTCCATGCATCATCCTGAATTCAGCTCGAAAAACATTTCCATGCAGAAGGCAAAAACATTTACAATTTCAGCTTAACCAGGTCCTCCAATTTTCTTTAGACCTGCTTTCTGTTCTGGAGTTAAAACGTAAAGGGGGACTTTATGTCAAACCTGAGTTTTTAATTGCCCTTCCTTCCAGGCTCTTTTGTGCACGTTAGTGTTGCAAGACTCCCATCATTTGCATTCTGAATGGTCAGTCTACGCATTCTGAATGGTCAGTCTACATCGTAACAAGTCATCCATCATGTGCAAATGTAGCATCTCCTAATGGCTCTGCCAATCATGCTTACAAGGCGGAGCACAGAAATAAATCATAAACTGCTTTAATCAGCATATCCGGATCATTTAACATATATCTGGTTCTACCAGCAAGTTCGAATCATTTACCATATATTTGGTTTTTCATGGTCTGCTATAAAATTCTGGTTTTCTAACAACCAGCAGATCTTAGAAATCATTTTTTGAATCATCCACAAAGGGAAAATTATCCATAAAAGATAGCCAAAACATGAGAAAGAAACCCATATAAAAGATCTACCTGTTCTCTGGAAACAGGCATCCAGTCAAGCATCGATTGGCAGTATACGATCCTTGCCATAAACTCTAAGTTTGATGAGCAACTTGACAAAATATGTTTAATGGTTAAGCACCTATATGTGCTGACATGGCAGCCTATGTATTTCATAGGACCATGGGTATTAGGATAACATTAGTTTAGCAATTATGTGCTTGCTAAATATGTCACCTAGGTGACTTATCCATTGTAGCACAAAAACCAAACCACTCATTCAATCTAGGTTAACCTTCTTGTTGTTCACTCCGGCTCTATTTCTCTCTGTGTTACTGTTGATTCTAGCCTAGATCAAACTCTTTGACACAACTGAACAGCCCTGAATTTGCGTAATCGGTTTATGCCAGTATCTCTGTGGTATATTCACATGGGCATTCCGCCTTGCATAATCGACCAGGTAGGAATGCCTCGCTGAACATCATCTGGTTGTTCATTGCCCTTTTCGGAAATGTTTTCCAGTTCCCATTTTCCATCCAGGCTCCACATCAATTGTCAAAATCTATTCAACTGAAGTTGTCTTGCTACATCATGACTCACATAAAACATGAAACCAAAACACCAGTTTTGTCACATGCTAGAAAACATGGCATGTGATCATTAGATCTAATTCATTTTCCATTCTTTGATCAACAGATAAGACCACACGGCAATTGTGCATGGTTTATATCCACCATAACAATGGCACCCTTAAGGCGGAGAATAGCAGGCTGATAGGTTTTTTGGGAGTCTTGGAGCCCTCGCAATTACACATGTCAGGGATGGTGAAATGGCATTGGGTCATTTCCATTGGTAATTTTACGTAGCAACTCAATATAATGAAGAGCAAGGTACCCACATAGCAACTGAATAATGAGTAGGATAGCGAACAACGAGGAAATAACTAAAGGCGTGTGATGTTTCTTCCATTAGCAGCCAATGGCCTCTTAGATCTTTCGATCTTTGGAGGATTAAAAACTTTTCCAGCCTTCTGGCATGCCTTTGTAGTTAGTAGTACTTGGCTTAGATGTGCGAAAGTTTTGAACGTTTATCCTGCTTGACATCCAGAGATACTAGGCTTGAGAGACCCATGCAGGTAACATAAGACAAATTTTTATCTCAAGCTACCTTCTGCAAACCATTCATATATCCCGTACTTTCACTTTGGGGGCATCTGAATAGAGGTCTGACATGATGGCATATCCATCTAGATGCACAATATGTTCTAGACATTGTCTGCCAATCTCACTGTTGTCATGCATTCTGCATGCACTTAAAAGTGTTGTCCATCCTATTGCATCCGTTTGCATGGTGTCTTGAATCAAATGTTTTGCCTCATTGAGGAATCCTGAGCGACTCAAGAGATCGACCATGCAGATAGAATGGGAATTGTCTGGTAAAATTCCATAAGCTTCTTTCATACATTTAAAGCAACGACGACCTTCATCCACAAGGCCTGCATAGTTATATGCAACAAGAATACTTGTAAGGACTACTTCATTTGGTTCTATGCCTTCCTTTTGCATTTTCTCAAAGCATTCTAGGGCTAAATAAGCTTCTCCATGCTGGGCATATCCTGCAATCATTATACTCCATAAAATAATATTCCGATCCAAACAGCAACTAAAGATCTCCTGTGCCTCACCAAGACTTCCACATTTTGCATACATATCAACCAGGGCACTACCAACTACAACATCTGACTGAAGTTCAATGCTCATAGTTCCATTTTCCATAATTTCTTTATGAATGCTCCTGCCTTGCTGTAGCGCTCCGATGCTAGCACAGGATTTTAACATGCACAAAAAGGTAACAAAATTTGGGACTATCCCCTGCTGTTGCATCTTCACAAACCAATCCCTCACCAAAATGCCTTCTCCATGCTGAGCATATCCTAAAATCATCGCATTCCATGATACAACATCTCGATTCAGAGATTTGTCAAAGATTGTGAAAGACTCTCTTAGGCTTCCACATCTAGCATACATATCAATTAAAGAATTAGCAACAATACTTGATGTCAGTCCGCATTCGAAAATCTCTTCATGCATGAGGCGTCCCTGTATCAATATTTTCAGATTGCTACAGGCTTTTAAGGCACCCAAAAATGTAACTTCATTTGGTTTCATACCTTCTTGTTTCATCCTATTGAAACAAGTTATAGCAAGTAAACTCTCTCCAAGCTGAGCATATGCTGTAATCATTGCACCCCATGAAATTATATCTCTTTGTGGCAGTATATTGAAAGCTTTGAATGCATCCTCTAAACTTCCACACTTAGCGTACATATCAACCAACGCAGTCATCACAGTAATATCCAATTGATTTTTACATTCAAGAATTTTATTATGAATAAATCTACCATGATTTATGGCCATTATATTTGCACAAGCTTTCAAGATACTGCAAAAGATGGCTTGATTTGGCTGCACCCCATGTGCTTGCATTTGCTCGAAGCAATCTAGCGCAAAGGAGGCTCTTTCATGTTGTACATATCCTGCAATCACTGCACCCCACGATACTACACTTTGATTTGACAAACTATGGAAGACCTTGCATGCTTCAAACAGGCTTCCACATTTTGCATACATGTCAATTAGTGCATTCCCCATAACGCAACCTAATCGAATCCCAGTTGTGATCATCTTTTCATGGATAAGGCGACCTTGTTCTAGTGCTCCTAAACTAGCAGATGCATTTACCACGCTCAAGAATGTCACTTCATCTGGTTTTAGACCTTCCACTTGCATCTTCTCGAATATTTCTAAAGCCTGTGAACTCTTGCCTAAATGAACATATGCTGCAACCATTGTACTCCAAGACACTGTGTTTTGATTTGGTATTCGTTCAAATGCTACAACTGCTTCCTTCAAGCTGCAGCGTCTAGCGTACATGTGAACCAGAGTACTTCCAACTGACACCTCTGTTTCAAGCCCACTCTTAATAATATTCTCATGAATGATCCGACCTTGCGAAAGATCCATTGTGCTTGCACAAGCCTTCAAAGCAGCTGCATAGATGTACTTGTCTATTTTGCCACTTAACAATCGCATAATGTAGAAAAACTCAATGGCCATATGATCCTGTCCCAACTTCGCATTCGCCAGAATAATTGCAGCCCAAGTGTAGGCACTCGGTTTATCAATTTGTTGAAAGGTTGTGTTTGCATCAACCAAGACTCCATGATATATAAAAAGCCTTATAAGATGATCACTCAAAACGGAAATTGAAATAAGGCCGTAGTGAACCATAATAGTTTGCAGTAACCTCCCATATTGTAAATCTTGTCTTTTTTCACATTCCTGCAGAAGATGATATGCTTTATTTCTGTCCATATGCATATCAAGTTCTGCAGTCTCACTCTTCTCACGCGATTTATCGGGATTTTCAAAGCTACGTCTAAAATACTTAACGGATGTTAGGCCACAATACAGAAACGGATTAGATTGATACGCACCTTTTGCTCTTCTTTCCGGCGACATGAACGATTTCTGGTAAGAAGAAATAACTATCTCGAGGTTTTAAATGGAAAGAGAAAAATAACAAAGATTCATCTTTGACATACCCCAGAGAAGCGGGAACGTGCAGTCATGGCATCCTTGGCATAGGCATTCCTCGGAATCCTCTCGTGATCTCCACGTTAACAACGCTACGCTCATAGACCTGTTGATAGATAAAAAATATGTTTTTTTCTTCTCCGTCCTTCAAATGCGAGGTGATAACTTAAGGGTCGAAATTCGGGGAACAATTTCCGATTTAAGGAAGGAGTAATTTTAACGAGGAGAAAATTTCAAGGTGAAATTTTCTGGCGGCCGCCAGCTGACCTGGCGGCGCCGCTCGCGGAGGAGAAAATTTCATGGTGAAATTTTCTGGCGGCCGCCAGCTGACCTGGCGGGTCGCGAGCGGCGGAGCC
>JAANSK020268047.1:0-21500 GCA_011763485.2 Isoetes engelmannii
TCAAAGATACACTTTTGATCTTTTAAGAACGGCTATTCCTTGAGGGGGAGTGTTGGAATCTGAATTTGGAAGAACAATGGCATCAATTATGGAGGAATCTGGAAATAGACGTTCTTAATTGACGTCTAGAATGGAGTTAAACATAGAGAGAAAGCTTGCGTAAGGCCGGCCCGGCAAGATGTGGGAGTATTCGACAGGGTACACATATTAGAAGACAGTGACAGTCTTGCATGTTTCGTCCATGAATCTTGTGTTCATCCATGAATGCATTATGTAGTAGGTTTTACATTCTAATGCAAGTTATTGATATGGGATAATTTCATGAGTCTCAATAGCTGTATCCCATTTGTTTTAGTATGCTTGTTTATTTGTTTGATGGCATCTATGATGCAGAAGTAGGTCTTTTGAAACCAAGATCTTAGTGACTTTGATATTTGCTTTTGCTTCATTTGTTGAGCTATGCTGGGTGATTTTGCTTCTCGGGTTGTCTATTTTGGGTTTATTTTTGCGATTTAGTCTTTTGTTCTATCTTATCTTATCTTATTTATTATAGTGGCATTACTAGTAACTTTTTAGTGGGAAATACAGAAAAAGAAATGAACGATCCTGATTTTAATCTTTGTTGTGTTCCGAGCTATACAAGTTTTTGTAGATACGAAATTCGAACGCAATTAAATTTTATGAACCTGTACAAGTTTAGTGAAGGGTGTGTTGTACATCTGTTGAAATAAATAGCTGCTGGGTTTAATTGAGATTATTAATTTGCCTACGCATCAGTCTCCAATTGAGATACTTAGTTTGCATGTGCAGATCAATCTGTTGAAGAATCTACTTAGTTTCATATGTATGTGATGTAGTGGGCTGGAATTTGTGAGCTGTTGTAGTAATTTTTACGATTGTCATTACGGGCTTAGATCATACGAGCACTCTATCCACTTGTAAGTAGTTTCAAGCTTGAAATTTGAAGCTCTACCAAATCTCGTATATGTCATACATGGGTCGGACTTAATGGATCCTCCAATATAATACGTGGTGTAATTATCAAATTGTCGGATGGTTTTGAACAGCCTATATAGCTTTGGTATTATTGGAGTGGGTTCCTAATAGAGTTTGTAGTAGTATTAATTATTGGAAGGGGTCCTTGTTGGGTTTGTAATAGTTAAAATTAACTGTAACTTATGGCCTTTTTCCTCTTTGCATGGAAGGAGTAATTTGAATCAACCTTGGAATTTTTGAATGAAATTCTCAGCTGACTTGGCGGGTCACTGATGTGAGATTTCCCAACTCCCACACTCGTTCAGATTAGGCGTGGCAGAGCCTTGAAATAGAGAGCAGATTCTTGAATGCTTGAAATAGGAAATTCTTGAAAGAAGGACACAGCAGATTCTGGAAAAAAGAATGAGAAGAGAAAGAGAAGATATGGAATAGTAAAAGGCAAAATGAAAATTGAAAAATGGAATGAAAACGTGGAAGAGCAAAAGCATGGAAACTTGAAAAAGAATGAGCAAAAAGTGATGGCTAAATAAAGGAGAGGAAAGTGGAGTGAAAATCGATGAAGGAATTGAAACGTGAGACATGAAAAATAAGGATAAAGGAAGAAGTTGGACAACAAAATAGAAATGAGAAGAATTAAGGAAAATTTGGGCACCCTAAGATAATCAAGATACAACTACAAAACTCGAGTGATCATTCATGGGGGAAAGGGTCTCTCACACCTCAATCCTAGGGCCTGCCACTACCCATGCTCCATGAAGATCCAAGAGCCAAAGAGGAGGAAAAGTATGTCTTTTTAGCATATTTATAATTTTTAGCACAAATCTTGGTCATCCATTTGTCATGATCTTGGCCCTCTCATTTTTACACTTCATTAATCCCCTCCGGTTTGTCCGTTAACAACTTTTGTCTTTTTGTTTAACAATAAGCACAAATTGATCTAGGCCCTTAATTTTTAACAACAAACACAAATCAATCTAGGCCTTAGATTTCTCCCCCTCCCCTTCCCTCCTTAAACCTTTGATGTGTCATTCTTTCATTCACGAGCGGAATTTCATTCAAAAATTCCATGGTGATTCAAATTCTCCAACAAAATTTTATCCAGCTTCAAATTTGGCCCATTCTTGAGGAGATCTTGTCATCCATAGCAGTTTTTGGCCTTCAGTTTTGCTTTTTCTAAGTTCGTCACTAGATGTTTTGTTCTCACAAACTCTGCTGCAGCCAGACCGAAGATATCGAAGATAATTTTTGCATGTTATTATCGAAGATATCATCATATGAATCAATCATTCTATTTATGGTGGTGCAACAGAGTTCAGAGGCCAGTAGAAAACCATTTGCTTCTTGATTTCATGCCATGGCTTTGAATCCGAACCCAATAATTCTCCGACAGCCAGATTAGGGCATTTCACACAGTTGAAACAGAAAACAAAGTTAAGAGAGTCGATGGCATGAAATAGAAAACAAAGTTAGGGGAGGCGAAAAAATAGGAGTTTTAGGAGGCTCCGCCCAAACACGCCGGACACAAGGTCAACATGATTTTTCACTTTTAAATAACTAGTCGTAAAAGGGCCAAATTTGAAGGTGGTTAAATTTTGTGAAAAATAATGTTAGCTGGGTGTTGGAAACACTTTACTAACTAATGGTTTTACTACAAATCACTACTAATGGTTTTGCCCATTAAAAGGCTAAAACTTAAATAAAAAACCTATCTTGAGATGGTCGCAATTCATCTACCTTTATGGCCTTTATATGTACCACATATATCAATTTAGTAGATGCTTTTTGGCCCATATGGCTAACACTATATGGTCTAGGTTTGGAGGTTAGGGTCCATTTTGAAACCTATAGAGGAAGCAATGGTAACAATGGTGGTTACATATATGTGCTGAAACTATGAACATATTAAGCTCAAATAATGTGTTTACTGTTAAACTGACTCCCGTGTTTGTTCACTGTTGTTTGGTCATTGTTGTATCTCTAGGCCATACATAAGAAAGTGACATTATAGATATTCACATTTGTTTTCTGAATCTGTCTAACTTATACGCCTTTTGTCAAGGTGTTGGAGGTCCTGGTGCTTCTACAATGGTTACTAAAGGAACTTTATCATAGATGGCATTGAAGATCCAACTCCATTGTTTGAGGAATAGGTCAACATAGATGAGAATTGCCCTTTTTATTGAACTGAGTTTTTGTTGTATGCTATTGGGCCCTGCTTTAAATTTTGTGACTTACTGCTTCGGATTAGAATTGAAGGTTTCATTTGGAGGATGGCATAGATGAGAATGACCTCTTTTGTTGAAACTAAGTTTTTGTTGTATGATACTTTAGCTTTAGCAGTCCATAGACCGGACACTACAAGAGGGTCCCCGCATGATAGGCATTGTTAGTGATGTTGGCTGGGAGCTATTGAAGATGAGTGCCACATTTTCCAGAGCTGCTCGCTATACAATCAAATTCGGACACGCTACGCTCTATTGGTCAAACCGGACAAGCCGCTACACATAATACTGAGCACGACGTCAGTGCAATCACTGGGATCATACATTCAGGAGGTAATGGACATGAGGGTTCAGATATGCTCTCAGGCAACCACCTAACCTGTGTGTATATACTTCATCATATATATTTGTACTGCCTGTCAGCAGACTTATTGCTGCTACGGGTTTTCCCTCAAAAACCCTTTGGGGCGGGGGTTTTTTAATTCGCAGTGCTCTTATATTGGGTCCCATAGGCCAATTGGCCTCTATGGACGATAAAAAGCAATTCAATTTAATTCAATTATACTTTTTTTCCCTCCAAATCGCTAACAATATGTTCTTTAACATTTAGCAATAAACTCATCTAACATCTAAAACACCTCTTTCCAAGGCTCCCGAAGGGGCCAAATCTTTTTACAAGACAACACAAACTATTACCCTTACACTTATAATTAAATTCCCCCTAAAACCCCTTTTTGTTTGGGTGCATATTCACACGGGGGGTTATTTCGGGTATTGAGAGCTGTTGGATGGGCATATTCACATGTTATTCCTCGATTTAGACCTCCATTCACACAAGAGCACATTGCCTCAGAACCGAGACGAAAGATGCGAGAACAATGAGAATAGAGTGTCTGCCAATATGCTATCAGTTGGGAGTTGTAGAAGATGAGAGCCACACTCTTCAATGGTGCACGTCATTTGCACCTATCCGGACGTGCTATGAGGGGTTGTTCACACCTAACCAACTGCTACATGTGATGATGAATACACCTGCAGTGGGAGCACTGGCATCTTATATTCAGGAGATATTGGACATGCAGGCTCAATTATGTACCTGATCATCACACAGTAATGTACAATATGTATAGTCTGTCAGCAAACCTAATACTGCTAAGGTTTTTCCCCAGAACTCCTTCAGAGCAAGGGTGTTTTAATCCTGGATAGTAATAGGCATGGTGCTCCCTTGTTTAGACCCCATAGGCCACTTGGTCTCCGCGGACGATAAAATCCAAGTCAATTCAATTCAATAAGATTATTAAAGGACATGAGTGTAATTCAAGTTCCATCTTCTATCTAAATCAGGGGTCTCGAAATTTATCACGATAACCTTGATAATCTTCTTAATCGCAGGCCCATGAATCGCATTTGCCCGTTGATGGTAGAACCTGGTTCTTGATTCTACAACTAAAGTGCTACTAAGTGGAGGCAATTGTTTTTCAGCTTTTTGCTCGGCCCCTCAAATTTTGGATGGTAAGAATGTAAAGGGGATTGTGAGATTAGATACGTCAAGAAAAGCTGGATTCACATTCCTGATTATTGCCCAATGAATGGCCGCCATGTGGCAACCATTCTCATGAAGAGTGATAAATGGGTAATCGTTCTTGCAATGACCGGTTGCGGTCCACTGGCGGCCATTCTCATGAAGAGTGATAAATGGGTAATCGTTCTTGCAATGACCGGTTGCGGTCCACTATCTGTTAACTCTGAAGCCTTTTTGTTACCTAAAACTCTGAAGCGTTATTGACCGTTGAAGAACTGCCAAAGCTGAAACCCGAAACTCGAAACTGCCATAGCTCAAAACCTATAGCTCGAAACCTGAAGCTCGAAATCGCCATAGCTCAAAACCTTAAGCCTGAACCTAAAGCACCATCGATGAATTATCTACGCCATCTCGGAATCCAAGCTCGTGGCTTTCCTTGACGCTGTGAAATGGAAAGTGGCCAAGGATTCTGGCGTGAGGCAAGGCAAGCTGGGAGTAGCCAGCTTGCCCTGCTACGCCAGAATCCACTCCCTCTTCCCATTCCACATAACATGTCTCACGTATATAATTACATTCACATTCTCTTGCATATGCACAAGTAAAAAAAATAGTGTGCAAATCTTTCCCTTTCATTTAGAGAGAAGGTAGGGTATTAACCATATAGAGAATAGAGAGTACATCATAGAATTGTCCACCGAAGTTGTATTGAAACTCATCTTGATAGCGAAACAAACAAAAAGCCCTAGTGGCAATCTTAAGTGCACCAGCACCCTTTTCGTCTGCAAAAGGTTATTTGAAATGATGTGTTACAAGATTAATTTCCATCTAGTGGCAATCTTAAGTGCATCAGCACCTCATTCGTCTGCAAAAGGCTATTGGGAATGATGTCTTAAAATCGATTTCCATGACGCTAACTGATACTAGATTTAGCTGGCCTTTGCATCAGACAAAGCACAAAGATGGCCTCGAGTCTCTATTACAACAAAAAAAAATTAGAAGAGAAAACAGATACCAGGTCTAGTATGTATAGCACAGGTAGCTTCAATTTTCTTTTCATCCTTTATTGCCTTCCACGTCTCCATGCAAAACAGTTTTTGAAGGCTCCATATCAAAACTCCAAAACTAACCCGATTGCAACTCCGCAAGAATGGCTCAAGGCTCTCTTCAGTACAAACCATCTTTGTTCTCTTCAGAGTAAAATAGTGGCTTATTGTACCTCATTGGTACAGACCATTCTTGTTGTGTTCAAAGCAAAACAGATACTCTAAAAATAAAAAGACATCCTAAGCAAACAAAATGTACTAGAACAATGCTGATGTGTGAAGACCTTACCCCTCCATCAATGCATGATATGACTTATTATTGCCTAAATTGTCACCCATAATTGCCTTAACCATCCCCTATTTTATTCACATACTGAGTCAGAGTTGACAATTACTTACTTTTACTATCCACATTCATATTCTTCCCCAGTTATCCAATCTGTATTTGGTTGTCAATGAAGTACATTCAATCACATGTATGGCTGTGTCTTTTGCCTTTAATGCCCTTACAAACTTTTCATATATTAGAAACCGAACCAGGAACCCTAACTTCAATCAATGGAATGTCACAATTTGCACTACAGCAAATCCAAATGACATAGCATATTCATCAGCCTTAAGAAGCTCAATTATTGACAGTCGTAAAAGATTGTCACCTTAATACTAGCCAGGATTTCAAGATTCATTCTCCTCTGGAGGACCTTTCCACTTGAATTTATCGGCATATGCCTTGGGCTGAAGAAACAACATATGCATCAGTACCAGTCATGAGAAGGAGCATACAACTCGGTCAATGAACGAGCTTTTTCCTCATGCATACCATAAACAGTAATAGATCTTACATTTTTGCATAGGTAATAAATGTACTTTATCCTAAACCCATTCAGAAATATACTCTTCAAACAAAGACTATCTATAGAAGGAAGATACATAATATCCTTAAAGACGTAACTTTTTTAAAATAAAAAAGAAGACCATCAGTGTTTTTAACAAAAGACCTTGAGAGAAGCTATTTGTCACAGAATTTTCATTTGTTACAATCATTTCAAAATAAAACCTCTTCTTATCTTCACATTGCATGCTTTTCCTCCCAGTGTCAATGTCATGTGGCTTAGTTAGAATATTATGCCATTTCCACTATCCTATAGGGCTAAACATGTACAGCGGAGTTATGCTGACTAGCTGAGTCCACTTAAAGATCACATCAGAATTGCATTGCACGGACAAAAGTGAGCCGCGGATGCCATGTAAAAAACCTTGGTGTTAGGGGGGCTCTCAGCAAGAGCCAGATTATAGGTTATTGCTGGTTGAGGTATGATCTATGGCATATATCAGATACAACAAAAAGCAGTTATATTCTATAAACTTGTCTTTAAAGTTCCATGAATACCTGGATAATTGCTTCATGGGGATCTCGTACCTGTTAGTTGAAAGGCAGAAACAGCAGGTGTTAAAGAAGCAAACAAGTCCGCCAGATATGTTCAAACTAAAACCAATAAACTACTTACCGTATATTTCCAGCCATGTTTGCTAGCAAATTCTATTGCAGATTCTTTGCTGTCAAAACCTAAAGCCGACTCTCCTACTGAAGCATAGGGGTCACCTGTAGATGTCCATCCCATCAGCGGGTTTTCCCATCTATGCACAAAAAAGTTGGACTGGTTACTGGTCTTCAAGAGCGTGAAAGCCATGTTGGCCAAAACAGTCTCATATGCAATAATTGCTTAAAATTGTGGGGAAACATAATCTTATAGAGATTATAAAGATTATAAATTTATTCGGCTGTTTCATTAGGTCTTGCATGAGTCCTCAAGACATTTGCCACATACTGGGATTGATATTGGGTCATACCCAAACCCCTGATCATTCGAAAGGGAAAGAACATAAAACAAAATACAGCAATTACGATTTTAACTATGAAGTTCTTATACTTTTGTGTAGATTCAAAGTTGATCTTCCATTTTCCCAGCTTTGCTCTTCCTTGTTGAGATGCGGTACGAGCTGGAGAGTATATAACAACCTACAAAAAAAATGGTAACTTTGTTCACATCCCTAATTTAAGAATCTGGAAGCCCAAAAAGATAACTCACCTTCCGTTGCAAATGTTCCTCCGGGATACCTGAAACCTTGCCAATTTCACCAGGTTTAAGGTCAACCAAAGCTGAAGAATGTGGCTGCTCCAATTCACTACTAGTGCTTGCTGAAGAAAAATATGAAAAACGGGCAAGCTGGGCACGGGAAACAAGACGGGTCGCCCGGCCACCGGAAACCCTCATCGCCATAGCTGGAGCTCCAGAACGGGGCCAGATTCGTAATTCAGGGTTGGCCACGTACACATATACACGTGGAATATTAAAGTCACATTCCTTTAGTAGGATTATTATACACTAGGTAGGTATAGGTAAAGCGTCCATGCTGGCTTACCAGCCAATGAGATCCTGCCATGTGTCATGTCTTCATTCCTTGAATATTCCACTGGAACGAACATCATCAACTCCAAGGCTCGTCTAGAATGTGTCTTGAAACCTTATTTTTTTAAAGCTACATTACAATAAATTTTCCAAGCCCTTGGATTCCAGGCCCAGAATCCATGGATTCCGGGCCCGTAATGCATGGTTGGGTGCAATTACTCCATAATTACATGTAAATTATAATATGGAATGATATTTTATGTAATATGTTAGTTGTAAGCTACTCTATTCAATGTAATTGCACCCCAACTATGCATTACGTTGGGTAATTGATGGGGAGGGGGGTTGTATGCCCTGTAAAACCACTCGAAGATTCTGGGTCTAGAATCCATGAATTACAGGCCCAAAATCCACATTAAAAAAAAGATTTGAATGTGTCTTTTTTTTGCCAAGCCCACCTACGGGTTGACATTAGGGTTGACATTGGGACAAGCCACCTGCCACACAATATGATGGAATACCATGTTCTTAAAACAAAAGCTATTAATGCAATATAAGATTGGATGCCATGTTCTTAAAACAATCATATTATTCAATTATATACAAAATTACCAGAATCTATATTGAGGATTCGTATATTGTATCAGTGAACTTTCGGTGATCTTGTGGCATGGTTCAACTTGTGAACTTGACATGATAAAAAATGAAGTGCTATTATTATTAATTTAAGTGTGTTCCACATCGAAAGACCCACTAAGTGTTTGGATTGCATACCCAGAATCCAAACTTCAGCATATATATAGAGGCGCTTGAATGAACATCAATCAGTTTTCAGTCACAGATCAAACATCATGCAATATTTCAGTCGCAGTTCAAATTTGTAAGGAGACAAAACCAGAGTATGTCGCTCATCTCTGATATGTTTATCTCGAGGTTGTTATATTGTTCATGCATAGCTCTCAGTTAGCACAAAGTATGTATTTGTTTAATGAATAAGAACTTCATTTCACTGTTATTATCTTGCATTTGGCCGTATAGACTATAGACCATGGCCTACGTAAAACTCCGGATGAAACCTCAAACAACAATGAAAGAGATTGACTATCCGCCAACAATGAGAGTGAACATGGGGATGAGTCTAGAGGTTCCCTTGATAGTTTGAAGGATGAAGACACTATTGGAACATATTTCACTGTCATCTATAAGTTTTGCGAATGAGACTTGAATGTTTGATCAATCACAAAGAAGTTATAGCCATTTTAGCCAAGCACCCCATTTTTTTTTGGATATTTTGAGTTGCTTTTTGCAACTATATTTAAAGCACCTTAACTTGAAGACTCCAACCCCGTTTTAGATGTACTGCCATTGGACAGATTTTACTATCATCTATAAGTTTTGTGAATGAGACTTGAATATTTGATCAATCACAAAGAAGTTATAACCAGTTTAGTCAAACACCCCATTTTTGGGGGTATTTTTTGGTAATTTATAAGGGATTTTGTAATTTTCCCTTAAATAAATTCCAATAGGTGTTTAGGTGTTTGCCAAACTACAAAAAAAACTAGATCCTGCCTGCCATTTGAAAGCTGAGACTTAAATCACCTGCATAAATGAAAAAGCAATCATACGAAAATACCCATTAGAGCGAGCGTTTTTGTAGAGCTTGTAATTTGACCACGATAATTAAATCCATAAAATTGTGTAAGTTCTATTTTTCTTTTTTAGGTCTACATTCTTGCCCATTTTCAGCAGAACCCTGAAGTTGCCATACCTTTTTAAACCCCATCTAATATTAGCAAACCAGTGGTATAGACCTAACTGAGGGACACAAATGAGATATAGAGTTCTTCATAATCCATGCCATACTTCTTCATAATCCATGCCATACTTTCTAAAGTACTGTTTAGCAAAAAGGAATATTTAGCTATGGACTTGGCAGCAGCGACCTTAATATTACAAGCCCATTCGCAACCTATAACATGTTATCTGCATGTATAATGTAGGTATCGTGCTTCCTTATCGAACTGTCATTCCTATGCTCCACCATGCAGACTTTAAAGTGATTACATCCTTGTTCTCTTATAATATTCTAGCAATCAAAGTTATGCTTGCCACTTGTTGTCTATCCAACTTAATCTACAAAATCACAGATATGACTCTGATACTACCAAGATGTGATTCGGGCCTGTAAACTTTGAGGTCTTTTTACAGATGACTGATATTTAAGATAAGCTTGATAAAAGCAAAATAATCTCAACTCATTTTCTGACACAGCCAATTGAGTTTGTTGCATGTTTTATCACATATTAGTCCAGCAATCACGACCAGACGGAAAACAAGTTACAAATGGGAGCAGTAACTATGCCCTCAAAAACAATGTTTCTGATACTTCGCTGCTAGAGCAGCTAATTAAAGCTACAACAAACCAAAATTTCTAGAAATGCTTTTGATATTTTGATACATCACAACAAAAGATATTTCTGCTGACAAAAAAAAGAACAAACCAAAACTGCTACAAATGCTTTTGATACTGTGATATATAGCAAAGAAAGATACTTCTGCCGACCAAAAATGGCTACATTCTCTAAAGCACTCTGTCTGATGGAACATATAACTTTAAGGAATTCAACCAAACAAAAACTTATATCTGTACTTCCAGATTCTTGGAACGAACACATATCAACAATTGCATTGTTCCACTTGTGTATACAAGAACATGATATATACAGAGTAGTTACTTCTTAAAAATGCTGATTGAATTACCAGAACCTCCAATTAAGGATACTTATGTGTTGCAAAATATGGTATGGAATTTAGTCAGCATTTATACCAAATATCCTAACCCTATGCATACTTGGAAGCTTTGCAATCAACATTACCATAAACGCACCAGTGTTGAAGTAAAAAAAGGGCTTGCTGTAATCCGTGGTGTGTATTGCTATAAGATATCTGCAAAGCGTTATTAACGGAAGTCAATCCCCCACAAAGAGAGAGAAATCTAGGGGTTTCTTTAACTTACAGCACAATTGGCACAATAGTCAGAAACTTCCTGTTTCGTGTAAATTGGCAACCTTCATCAAGTTGTTCCCACCATGTCAATTTATTGTATTGACCCTGATCCTCCTCAAATGGTGTTCCCTTCGTCCAATGGAAGAAATAATATGTCACCTGCAAAAGTGGCAAAGCATCAACAATATGAGAACACTTTTCCTCCATTTGGATTATATGCTTAAGCATGACATCCATGAGGCCATGGAGGAAGCAGGACAAGCACCGCTGCTATGGATCAACCCCAATTCAGCGAAAAAATCAAGGGAAACTCCAGTTGGTGATCCTGGAGGGAGGATCAACCGAAACTAGGGTAAAACTATGTTCATTCGTCTTGAAAGCTTGGTTTGGGAAATTCCCCGGAATCCCTGTAACCTACCGTGCAAAAATGAAATTTAGCAGTACAAATTAAGAACAACAGGAAAATTTCCTGCCAAAAAGGGGGATTTTTCTTGGTAATTCCGGGAAGAATGGAGGGGGAGCTCATAGCTGGTAGGCTGCCCTGAATCCAGCAGGAATACTGCCGATTTTGGAATATCAAACTTTAATAAATGATACAACAGAATTTTTTCATAATCCTCACGTCTCTTCCATTGTGAAGCATGGAAGTCTTGCTCTTGATTATCCTTTGATATTCACAATAAACTTTATGCTGTAGTGAAGTATGATGCCTGGTGGCTCCAGATAGCTGATAATGGGTTTGGCAAAAGTGACTGATCATCAACTATATTCCTAGGTTTTGTAAAAACCTGAGCAAAATAACTCGTCCAGCGAATGTATTTGCCGTCACTCAAAAACTGCCTATGACAAGGAAGAATCATAATTGACCAAAACATTAGGTATCAGGCTTCAACAGGTTACAAATCAAGTGTGTTGATGTTATTTTTTAGTGCTATCATATCGCATGCATAAGTTGAGAAGGGGATCTGCACTGTTTTTACAAAACTAAAAACATTTTGGTTCTCTAAAGTATCAAATTTGCCACGTCCTTGGAGCAACCCAATGACCATTACGGGACCCGACCGAATTACAAGAATGGAAAAAGCAAAGAAATCAGTAAATCTCCTAACCTAAATCCCTCTTCAAGGGAACTCACTTACCCCAAAATGGATCAGGTTCACAATGGTCCAGGCGGTCCCTGCGGAGCAACCAAAGGCAGATACAAGGATCAACCACGAGATGAAAATTATAAGGATGTAAGTCGTCCAAATGCCAGGGTACTCGAACCAAGATGTGTTCTTATTCATGTCGGTAGAAGGAACCACGTTTACATAAAGCGAACTTCCGCTTGTGATAAAACTATCACGAATAACCTTGCTTATACGCCGGTGTAGAGAATCCATCGCCATATCCTGCCGGATCGGTGAGCTCGAATGTTGAAGACTTGAAAAGAACAACGCTCTGGATATTTTGCGTTGAAAATGTGTTTTATTCGATTTTGCCACGTAGTCCTCCTACCAAGAACAGCATATGCAAAAGAATATCTCTTGTTTCCCATCCCATAGAATAATAGAATAATAATAGAATAATAAATAGGCTAATGGGTTGCAAGTAACTTTGTCATTAAATTAGGGAAACTATTAAAATGTGTCTAATAAGTTTTGGTAATTAGGGGGGTTTCCCATGGAGCCTCAAACGTGAATGCTAATCTGGAGCAAGGTTTTCGGGTTCCCATGGATCACCAGACTTGAAGAATAATGTTTGCAAATCTCAGCCGAATGATGCATGGGAAAGGAATTTCAGCCGCTAGATAGAGCTCAGGTCTCTACAGGTCCAAGACCTGGGCATCAAGTAATACAGATCGGATACTTTTTGTTCAGGTTTGAGACCTGATCCCGTCGCTGTAGCTACATCGCAACCCCCAGGTTCGATGCTCATGGGAAACCCCCCTTAGTATATTGCTCACGAATGTTTCAAATTTACCATATTGCCCCTTCTTATACACTGTATTAGGGGTAATATGGTAATTATTTAAAGTAATATGTTAAGTTTAGGATGGATGTATGGAGTTTTAACGTCTAGTAATTATTTACGGCAATATGATAATTATTAGAAAACTTATGGGGACAATTTGTTATGTAATATAAACATATCTTGTTAATTTTGGATTTTGCAGTTTGGAAGAAAATGTTTTTGGAATTTCTGTAAGGTGATTTCCCTAATGTTTTGTGGGATTTGGCACTCGAGAAAAATTCCCGATTTCCAAAAATCGGGCAAAATAATTTGTATGATTTTTGACTAGGAAATTTCCGCTACATTTTTTCCCTCTGTCTTCGTATCGCATCTGACGCCTGTTGTGTGGTGGAAAGTGGTCGCATGCATGTGAGGATGGTTTCCAGGCTGAGGCTAGATTTACAAGCCAACATACAATTGCTTGCAATTGACTATAAGGTGCATGGTCTCACGTTGCAACTCCTGATGTTTTAATGTTTTAGATTTTTTATGGGCTTATTTAATCTATTTATGGATTCTCACCCACAAGGATTTCAGGTTTTCAAGAAGCCCACGAATGAATTTGATCTCTCACCGTAGCATGAACAAGGATATTTGAGCATGAGCTAGGTTATTACTTCGATCCTCTTCACAGGAGGCAGTGGTATCTGCGCCTAACAGGAGGCGGTGGTATCTGCATTTGGCCACACGCCCAACATCATGTCGTCCCAGCCTGAATTGCCCACGCCCAGCATCACGTCGTCGCTTCAGTAGGTGGTCTGCCAGTAGTATCCGAGATTGGCAGAAAATCATCCGATCTGTGTTTTGTTATAGTGTTATTGTGATTCGGCAGACCCTATTTTTTCACAGGCGCTTTAGTCTTCGGCAGCATTATAACGAGCCATATATGGCTCGAGCAGAGCGAGAACAGGCCCGCAAACGGGCAAGGTCTGTACCCGGCCGGACCAAAATCGATGCTGCAAACCAGGTACTTGAATTGGAAAGGCAGCTACCTAATCAGGACGTTGTCAGTCATTTCTAGAAGCACGTGGACGTTGAAGGAGACCGTGTTCACATCAACCGGCCAGCCTTGTATGCATATCTGGCAGAGCTCTATTCTGCTATATTGCACAGTGCGGGCTCTCCTCCAGCTTCACAGGTTCCTCTGGTCAGAGAAATTGTGGACGCAGCAACTCAGACTGTTGCCCCATCTTATGCAAAGATTGCCACGCAGACAGATCCTGCAGAGGCCTCCAGTCCGGCATTCCCTTCAGATAGTCGTCCCCACACACGGAGTCCAGAGCATAGTGAGAATTTGGAGGACAAAGCCCTGAATTTACGGATCGTGGGTCTCCCCGAGTCCAGCAGCGAGTCAGATATAGAGGAGGCCGAGTGCTTCTTCACAGGTACTATGCATATTTCATGCCCAGGAATTGAGACAGCATACAGGGTTGGCGCACAGCGGCCAGACCGGCCACGCCATATTTTGGTCTGCTTTCGAACACGGCAAGACAGATTATACGTGCTCCAGCATGGCAGTAATCTTCGGAACACTAGTTTTTCAGTGCAAGAAGACCTTACGCCAGTGCAGCTGAGTTGCCGAAGAGAGGAGCTTCGCAAAGTACGGGAAGCGAGATCACACGGGAAATGGGCGGTGTATAGGGGAGGGGCTGCGATCATTCGAGACCAGTAGCCTCGCGACCCATGGCTGGGATATTCTTAGATAGATAATCATAATCAAATGTAAGCATGTATATAGCACAAATGTTTGATGTGCACGTACTTCTATCCCTCTTGTGCTGTTCCAGGACTTCGGTCCCTATGTACTGTTCTAGGACTTCGGTTCCTCTTGCACTGTCGTCACATGTCCGATTGGACGCTGCCCAGTGGCGTGACATTGGTCTTTATCTTTATCTTTCTATTGTTTTTCCAATTTATGTGCATGTAGGCTTACATTGATGTCGCTTTGGTTTGCTGCTTTCTACACGTAGAGTCAGTTCTGCGAGCATTAAAAATCAAAATAAAAAAATCTTCAAGTAAAAGATAGAATCAGGAAATTAGCCTAAAGTTTCAATATTTGCTTTCAAAATAAAAATCAGAAATGTTTTGCCTTCAAAGCTAGAATTAGACTTTGTACTTTACAATCTACAAGCAAAAATTATATTTTTACACATCAGAAGTAAACATATTCATTGCTCTCGGCAGAATTTTCCTCTATGGTTGAGCTCTCATTATCATCTTCCATATCTTCGTCCTCTGTCTCCTCCTCCGGCCTCTAAAGCTCCTCCACATAATCCTCTTTCTCGTCCTCATCTTCCAGCCCCTCCTCTTCTTCTACCGCTTCCACAGGCCTTCCTCGCCTGGTTCCCCTTCTAGTTAATCCTTGGCCTTCCTCTTTCCCTATTACTTCCACCACACCCCTTCCTTGTCCCCTTCCCATTCTAGTTGATACTCTTGGTTGCTCTCTTCCTCTACCACTCTTTCCTCGGCCCCTTCCCCTTCGACCTCTTCTCGCTCCGTGCAACAACAGATCTACTTGCGGATACCATTCTATTCTGACTCCTAGTGACCCGTTTCGTACTTGTGCATTCTTAAAAAAACTTTCTAACTAGTCTCTCTCTCTCTCTCTCTCTCTCTCTCTCTCTCTCTCTCAGATAGCACTCCCGCAGGGGCAGGAGTAATGTTTGACGGATCGATCCTTGTTGTCCAAAGGATTCACCTGCATATCAAAATAATGTTTGCTTGATCGGTCCTTGTTAACTCCAAAGGATTCACCTGCATATTAAAGAGCACATTAAAGAGAAACATCAAAGGTTGAAATGAAATAATTTAAGAACATCACAGACAGGAGCTAGCCTGTGTGTGAACCATCAACCGTTTCTGCAACTGAGTTGGCAGTCTGTTTGGACCCCATGTGCTCCAACACCTCGCTTGCCTCAGTTGCGCCTGGATTACAACCAGACGGAGGCTTATGCTCAACTGCTCATAACTGATCTAGAGGAAATTCTTCATCTTCCCACGCTACAAGAACAGGCTGGTCAGTTGGTTGATGTGTTTATGGCTACTGCCGAGAACTGCTTTGGTAAGAAAATGTTGGAAAAATTGATCAGTGAGAATGTGGAGATGAGGTACAAGCAAGTAAATAATGAGCTTATTATAAGTCACGATGTTGTTTCATGGTTAGGGTTTGCTAATATTACTGGTAGTTCAGGGCCTTAGTCTATTAGCAAGAATTTCCTTATCCATATATTACAATGGAACTTATGAAATTAATTATATTCTTTATCATTATGATATTGTCTATTTACTCCATCTCTGCAAGGTTAACCAAGGCTCTGAAGAGAACAAAAGTTGTAGATCATGATAAGATCTCTCCAACAAGCTCAAACTCATCTAAATTAGAGTTGGACTTATGCTCTTTTAAGTTTTTTCTTAGAACCCGTATTTAAAGCACTATAACTTGAAGATATCAACTCTGTTTTAGATGATTTTACTTCCTTTGGATAGACCCCATAGTCATCTATAAGTTTTGTGAAGGCACTTTCACGTTTGATCAGTCACAAAGAAGTTATTTCCATTTTAGCCAAACACCACATTTCTAGGGGTATTTTGGTGATTTTTGCAAAATATATGGAAAAAACAAAAGATGAGACATTTTGTTACGGTGGTAAAGTTGGGTCATATGTGCATAGTAACCTCAAAGGCACTACCACGAGCGTCATTCCCGCCTATGGATACGATGCCGAGGAGGCTACAATACGTGTTCAGTCAACGGACCAAACATCACTATTTGAACAACACAAACGGGGTTCCTACAAATAAACAAGGTCAAGTGCATACATTCATGGATTTCCCATTCTCAAACTTAGTTAAAACCATTGCTACAAGGGGGAAACAAAAAAATTAATGGGTGAGGGGGTTAGGAATCCGTTACAAAGACACAACCCATCGACGAGGGACATTTCATCATGTAATAAAGGCAAAGGTTAACAAGTCCACCAAGCAACCTCTATGGGTTGTATTCATGCGCGGATGTTCTATGAATTTGAAGACGAAGCCTTTCGAGAGTTTGCATAAATTCTGCGCAACCAAAACCACAGAAGCTGCAAAGATTACCCAACAGCAAAGAGCTGCTATAACAAGAAATGACGCATATCAACTTCTGCAGGAATGTGCCGAAGTAAGAGATCTAGAACATGGCAGGCAAGCGCAGTTGCTTATCTTTTGCAATGGACTGGATTCATTTACAGTTTTGTGTGATCATTTGATTCGTATGTTCACCTGCTGCCAAACTTTATGTGAGGCAAATCAGGTATTTCGAAGAGTTGAGAAGCCAAGTCCATATACATGGAGTGCAATTATATCAGCAAATGCCAAGCTTGGACAAGGTAAGGAGGCTCTTGAGTTGTATGAGACAATGCAAATATTATATGCTGGAAGTGACAGATACGTTGTGTTTTTTGCAATTTTAAAAACATGTTCTATCATGTCGAGCATTGTAGAAGGCAGGCTTGTCCATGATGAGATTGTGAAAAATGGCCTTCAATCCGATGTTGTTTTGGGAAACACCCTCCTTGACATGTATGCAAAGTGCGGAAGTATGGAAGAGGCAGAAAATGTTTTCAAGAAATTACTCAGTCGAAGCCTGGTGTCATGGAATATCATGATTGCAGGATATGCTCAGCATAATGATGGGTGCCATGTGTTAACCCTTTTTGGGAGGCTGGAGATGGATGGCATAAAGCCTGATGCCATCACATTCACAAGTGTCTTGAAGGTATGTATTAGCATAGGTGCCATAGAAAATGGCAGGCTTATCCATTACAAGATAATAGAGCATGGATTTCAATCAGATAGTATTATCAGCAACAAGCTCATCCACATGTATGCCAAGTGTGGAAGCCTGGAGGAAGCAATAAATGTCTTTGAGAAGTTGACCAATCGAAGCGTCATCGCATGGGGTGCAGTAATTGAAGGGTATGCCAATCATGGAAAGGGACTTAATGCTCTGGCATATTTTGAACGGATGCAACTTGAAGGGATAATGCCAGACATGATTATGTTTTTAAGTGTCCTGAAGGGTTGCGCAAGCATAGGGGCCATAGAATGGGGCAAGTTAATCCATGAACAGATTAAAAGAAGCAAACTTGAAGCAGATGTTATTGTGGGAACTGCTCTTGTAGATATGTATGCGAAGTGTGGGAATTTGGAGGAGGCAAATGAAATATTTATTAGGTTGTCAACTCGGGATATAGTAGCATGGGGTGCAATGGTTATAGGATATGCACAGCACGGAGACGGTCTTCTTGCTTTAGAATATTTTCAGAAGATGCAAGGTGAGGGTATATGTCCAAATAATGTCACATTCCTAGGTGCCTTAAAGGCATGTGCCAGCTTAGGAGCTCTAGAGAATGGCCAGATAATTCATCAGCAGATCATTGAAAGTGGAAGCCATTTGGACGGCACTATAGGGAGTACTTTGGTGGATATGTATGCAAAATGTGGCAGCCTGTCAGATGCCAGAAATTCCTTTAATAGTATTCTAGATCAAAGTATGGTGTCATGGAGTGCAATGCTTGTAGGTTATGCTCAGCATGGAGAGGGTATGCTTGCACTAGAGTGTTTTGCAAAAATGCAACAGGCCGGTGTAGAGCCAGATGAAGTTATATTTGCAAATATTCTCATTGCATGCAGTCGTGCCGGTTTAATAGATCAAGGAAGCTGGTATTTTAACTCCTTGGGTACCTATGGAGCTGGTTCACCATCTATATCAAATTGTGCATGCATGATTGATCTTTTAGGCCGTGCAGGTTCTCTAAAGGAGGCTGAAGATCTGCTTCAAGTTATCATTGGACCTAATCCTGCTGGATGGACATCTCTGCTTAGTTCCTGCAGAGTACATAGGGATGTGGAATTAGCAAGGAACTGTTTTAGACAAGTTCTTAGTCTGGATCCCCATTATGCTCCTGCCTATGTGCTTATGTCAAACATCTTTGCAGATGCTGACATGCAGGAAGAAGCATTAAAAATTGAACAACTTAGGAAATGCTCATGTGCATGGGAAGACATGGATTAACATTATGGCATTATTGGGGCATTGGAAATGCCTAATCCATTTTTTGAGATTCTTCTTTCTTGCTTTGAAGTCTGGAGTGTCGTCTATGTGGGCCAAAGTGAGGCATTGCATTATAACTCAAACACAGAGTTGTGAAGTGAGGACTACCAATCCATTCTTTCATAAGATCTAGCAGGTAAGCAGTTTATTTTTGTGTTTATTCACCAAGGTTTATCGCATATACTAATTAGCACTTTATTTTTTTCCTTCCATATAGTGGTAGCTTTACATACATACTGTTAATCTTGATCCTACCTTGCACACATGAGATCCATCTTCCACAGTGGTATCAGTTCATCAAGGTAATTGTTTCAACTGTCTTATTGATCCTTTTTATCTCGCTAAATTTCGATATTTGAGATTCTTTTTGTAAGCCAACAGAGTATTTTCTCATTCTATCTGTAGGCAGATCAGCTTGATACAATTTTTTTGGGTCAACTATATCTATGTATGTGTTTCCTTTGGGACTTGGATCTTTTTGAATGGCTGGGCATGTTGGAACCTTACAGCTTGGTAAAGAGCAAATCACTGTTGGCAATTAGGTAATGTATCTAGTAGCAGTTCAAAGACGTGGTGACAAAGCCATATAAAATCTGAGTGGCTTTGGAGAATAGTTTAGCTTGAGACATTAAACAAGTATGTCCAGGGCTTTGCTGCCTTAATTTATTTGATGACGAGTGTTGTCTGCAGGAGCTTGGGGTTTTCTGCAAGTAAAAAAGGGTAGCCAGCAACGTCTAAAGCGCCATGTTTATAGCTTATAACATATGAAGATCAATCGCAAATAATTACTGTCAGTCAACTATAATATGGCTCACCATAATTTCTTCCCGCCCTCATGTGTTCTACTAGTTTATCTAAAATGGGTGGCTGTTCATAGTAAATGGATAATGTCGTGACAATGATGTTATATCAATTATATTATATTACAAGACAAGACAAGGCGGGGTGCCGCCGCATTTGTTCGTGGGTTTAATGTTGTTGTGTTTACTTATTGGTCAAACTCAGTGAAATGTAATCGAAATTGCTTTAAAAACAGAATGACACAAAGTTCCCATTAGAAGTTAGATGCATCTAATATATAATGAAAGAGAAAAAAAACCTCTTTAACTACAGAAGGGAGAAAAACAATGCTTTTAAGTATAATGGATGTTTAACATATACATGAGCTCTTAGAATAACTACAAAGATAGAAAAATCCATAGACAAAAAAATTGCTCTCAAAATAACTATAAGCGCTCAGTACAATATTATTTAACATTCCTTCCTTGGATTTTCATGTAATATCTTCACATTGCTTTCAAGTATAATAAATATAATCAAGTATAATAAATATAATCCCAACATGTCTATCTCAACAAAGTTAGCATGATTGAATTAGAGCTGAGATTTCTACAATAGATATTCAACATGTCCTATACAATTTAGATTTTCATTTAATATCTTCATGGAAACAGCCCGTATAGTGAGTTGAACATACCTGAGGTTTATTGGATGCATAATGGAGATATTACATATTGCATTTGGCACACGTTTCTATCATACAACAAAATTAGCATGACTGAATTACAGGTGAGATTTTCACAATAGATAGTTTTGACAAGTTCTATACACGGCACTATACACGACACTGATGGACATCTCAGGCTTCTATATAGTGCTTTCGAGTATAATGGATGCACGATTAAATTAGTGGTGAAACTTCCACAATGGATAGTCTCAACACGTCCTATACATGGCACTGATGAATATCACACAGTGTTTTTAAGTATAACGAATGTGCTGTCTCATATAATTTCAACTTAGGGACGAAAAAGGCATATACCTATGCACAAATGGATGATTGTGCGTCAAGAAATTCAGCAATAATTTGACTAGTGATTGATGAAATACAACTCGTTAATTGCAAGTTTTTGCCGCGTGAATTCTCTTTTTTTTTTTTTTCGTTTTACTGCATAGTTCTGCTAAGCAGCATGCTTTTATGCCATAATTCCTGCATTGTAAGAAGAGAAGATATCAGAATTTTCATGGAAATCTCTAAACTACGGTATAGACAGAAGATTCACAACTAATCTGGCAACGGAGCTAATATATACACATAAGTTCCCAGCATCCACTGTGACGACCATACGGATCCTGTACAATACGGTCGTCACACGGACATCATGCATGGCGACACTTGGCTTCATCGCAGCCGCTGGAGTGGCACAATCT
>JAANSK020268048.1:0-11840 GCA_011763485.2 Isoetes engelmannii
CCATCAGGTCTGGAGCGTGTGATTTGGTTCCATCCAAATCATCGTGGCCTTTTCGGTTAGGATGCACAGCTACCACTTCAGAGGTAGTGGGTTCAAGTCCCGTTCAGACCCTGATAAATGACTCCAGAGGTGGTGGGTTCAACTCCCGTTCAGACCCTTAAATGTGACAGATGGTATCTCCATTTCCAGTACATCTGGACCATGGTACGACTCTTGTGCATATTGAAGAAGGTCCTCCTGCTGAATTTTCCCATAGGAGGTGCTATTGGCTTCATTCTGGCCCAAAGTTTCCTTGCATCATAATTCAGTTCATACTCTAGTTTTCCCATAGGAGGTGCTATTGGCTTCATTCTGGCCCAAAGTTTCCTTGCATCATAATTCAGTTCATACTCTAGTTTTGCTTGCAATTCATGAACCCAAGCTGCCTCCTTCCGTTTGATTTCTGGTATGCCTGCTTTGCTTCTTTCCTGGGCAGTCTGGTGTAGTACTCCCTCTTCACTAGCCTGCACTCTTCATCCCACCATTCCGCATTTATATATGATCTTCCTCCCTTAGTTTGGCCAAAGACTTGGGTAGCCACATCCATCACAACTTTCAAGAAACAATTGCTCTTCGTGCGCAGGTCGCCTGACCATTCTACATTCATCAAATTCCTTTCCAATTCCCTTTCATACTCCACTTTCTTTTCATATCGCAGCTTAAGCCTTCCTTCCGGATATACCATAATCTCCTCAATTACTTGAGTGCATAGATTAAATCTGAGCGAGGCATGGTCTGATTCCAGCTCGTCTTCCACCCAAAAACTCTCTACCAACTCTTTTGCTGCGGGTGAAATAATGTAAATGTCCCAGCCTTGTTGTCTCCTGCTCCCATGTTTCTAAGAGTACCACAATATCTGCTCCTTTCCACATAAAGTGTGTTGACACTTCCTTCCTATTCTTAAAGCCATACACATTCCATACCACACACCTGAGGGTGCGTTCCTAGCAGCTCCTAAGGTCTCCATTCTTATCCTTAATCCAAACTTCGTCTCCCTTGATGTATGCATGTTTCCCTTCTCCTTTTAGATCCTTCACCCGCATCAACATGTCATTGAGTTCCTGCTGTTGCTGTTGCTGCCATGTGAGATCATTATTCAGTCAGAAATGTTTATCTTTTAGCATTGAGCGATTATGCATCACTCTATCTCTAGCTTCCTGATCTCTGAATCTTATGATTATGGGGCGTGGTCAGGGCGAGGTTTCCCCATCTGCTTTTTTCCCACCCTGTGGCAGCTCACACAACCCCAAGATCGTGCAGGTGCATTTCCTGGTTGAAGAAATCACTAATAATCTTGGATATATCCTCTTCATCTTCTTCTGGTACTCCTGACAATTTAACATTACTTCTCTTAGCTGCATGGAGTTGCTCTTCCTTCAGGACAGTGGTGACTGTTTGCTCTACCCTTTCTGCAATACGAATTCCAGCATCACTTGTCTCATTTTCACTTACCATCCCAACTCTTTCTAATTGATTGCAAGTCCGTTTAAATTGTTCTCTAGTTGCCTCTAGTCTTTCCACGATTTTTGCTCCTTGGCCTTTCTGTTTCAAGTCTTCAATATCTGCTCTAATTTTCTTTACCTCTTCATCTACCTCGAGCTCAAGCTTGACTATCTCTGCTCTAACGTGTTCCAATTCTGTTCGAATAGGAGCAGTCACGGATTCTTGCAGGAAGTGTTTCAAATCCATAATGAGTTGGTCGTACCATTTCGGTAGGGCCATTTGGCTGTATCGCATAAGCGCTTTCAAATTTTTTAGGCGCCTAACAGTCCGCCTAATGATAGAAACGAGTTAGTGGAGTTGATTGTTTATTATATATTATTAAAGTCAATGGATAAGTGTTTTGGTTCCAGCATTACGGGGAAAACTCGTAAACATACAATTTGACAGCAACCAAGCAACTTACAATCATTATAAAGCATATCATTCATGCAAGGCGGGCTCGACAATCTCGCGTGAAACAATAAGCAAGAGAGCATGTTTTGTATAAAAGGAGTAGAGTAAACTCAGGAGGTAAAATATATTGACAGGGGCATTTTGGTAATTTTTTCCAATACTTAATGCACTACAGTATGCAAACTTTATCAGATAAAGTTTGTCCACTTGGTTCCCGGCTAAGTTTCTTATCGTTCCGTCTTTGCTTTCGTAGTTCTCTGTGCTCTTCACTGTACTGCCTTTTTGAAAGGGAAGTCTTTGTTGCAGATTCAGCAGCCTCTGCTGCAGCTGTTGCTATTGCAGCAATTGCCACACTTGTCTCGTTGCCCTGCAAAGCCTCAAGTAGATCCTTTCCTCCAGGAATAGTATCATCTGAACCAACTTTGTAAATAACAAGTCTTTCTGCATCTGAGCTAGCAGAAACAATTGGTGACAAATTTACAACACGTGCTACTGCATTTAGAGCAATGGCTTGTGCCTTTGCTTCCATGGCAGTTGTTGCCTCAGGGGTAGATGAATCAATTGTTTCCATTGTTTCAGCTGCACCAGCAACTACCCATAAATTCCCGTGTTGATCAAACTGCAGACTAGTTGGACAAACTTTTTCTTCTAAAATGATTGTCTGGAGAACCATACATCATCTTAGTGTGAAGAAATAATACATTCATAAACAAACTAACTATGCTAACCTAACCTGCATGGGAAATAGTTTATTTGCTCCAAGATCACATCGAAGTAACAGAACTCCATAAAACCTGCAGCCCATCTGAAATTGATCAGAATAGCCACAAAGACTCAAAAATGTCAAAGAGCATGAGTATAGTAGTTATGCGCACAGGGGTTCCACACAAGAAGGTGAAAATAGTTAAGTTATCTGGAATGAGCACTAAACACTAGATGATAAAGCATACTCTACTTAAAAAGCAGCCATATTCTTTGAGTCTGATGCTGCCACCCAATACTGGAAAATCTTCATATGAAAGACAGCTCCTTTCATTTCTAAAGACAGGTAGAGGGAGAAGCGTCCAGTGCGCTTTCACTTCCACTTAAAGAATTGAAAATCAGAATACAGAAATCACATGAAACGAACTACATAGTCCAGCTAAAACTTAAGTTTTCGACAATAAAATATGGGAGCACTTTTGTTTCCAGGGATAGAATATGTACCCCTCAATGATGGCTGCCACAGTATGGTCCACCTGGCTTGTAGCAATGCCTAAAACTGCATGGGACTCTAAACCATGCTCAACTCCATCAACAAGTCCATCCGTTGCCTCATTCTGCCCATTAGTCCAGATGAGCTTCACATCAAAAAATAGAAAAAATAGATAGCAAGAAATTCATGCAGGAAAATTGGACATAACAGACTGACCAGGTTTGTCACATCAAAAGAATCCAGTAAACTGCCCTCTGAGTAATTCCAAAGTCGAATCTAGAAAAAACGTTCTTGTAAAAATACAATTACCAAATTACAGGAATAACAATGATAAAAGTACCTAATCAAGAAATTCGCCAAATAATCAAACTAATTGAAGAATAGGAACATGCATGCATAAAGATTTAAATAGTGCCCTAGCACTGCGGCTGCTTATGAAGAACGTACATTGTTTGAATAACAGCGTCAAGTAATAAGGCAAATTATCTTCCTATATGAAAGCCAAGCGGCACAAGTCAATTTAGGATACTTACTCTAGTAAATACAATTACATGCCTTCTCCTCTAGCTTGAGTGACATGAAGGGAGATATGATTGTAATGTCATATTGACTTAATTTCATTTTTATGTGCATCCTCATTGTGCATTGTCAAGAACAATTGAAAATCTCTTATTGTCTCTATTTTGACATTACAGCAGACAAAAACATGTTACTTACTGTACCATCGCCTCCAGCAGAGACTAAGAGTGATACGCCTGAACAACTTCCTATAAATGCAAGGCAAGAGACAAAGCTACATCGAGCATTGTATATCAGAACAACACCAAGGTGCATAAACGATGATAAAGATGATGTCAAAGACCTAATAGTTGTTTCTATTACTAAAGATCATAATCATTCCTTTAACCAGGTCCATTTTAATTTATGCACTTATAGCTGGCAATTCTTATACACGCGTATTTTTATCAGATTTTTTACTTCAGAGTTTGTAGAAGCATGCTGATTTGTTTGCACTAAATATCTTGTAAGACAGTTAAGACATACTTTGTATGCCCGAGACAGAAAGCATGAATCTCACGAGCTCCTGATGTTGGTCTTTTAGGAAGAACACTGACCTGTAGGAGGCCCATGCACGAAAATTTGTAACTACAAACATAAGAAACAACAGAACATCTAAGCACATGTACCCGTATCTTGAAGTCCCTATCAGCTGTAATAATGAATCGTTCATCAGGAGAAGTCATCTGCAAAACAATTCATGTATTTGTGATCATTCAAGAAATAGAAGACGACAATCTCAGTTTAATGGATTCTACTTAAAAAATTCTATAAACGCATATTTCTCTTCATTGATAATGCCAACAAAATTTCTGGTATCCTGTGAAATACATAGTGGGATCCAGAAGTCCAAGAGAGATATTCAATCGAGTTGTTCAGGTTTCATATGGTTCCTGATTGATCAGGATGTTCATCTATGTAAATGTTCCAGTCTGAAGCAGAGAATTTCTTTCCATGTTTCTCTAGAATTATATGTAAAAAGTGATTTTCAATAAAATTATCATCTGTATCCGTAGATATATTTGGTGCTCACATAAGGCAATGCTGAATTAAAGAGAATTCTAATATGAAACTACTCTAACCAGTGAAACATCAAAAGTAAAGTTGGATATCCTAACAAGGGAACTGAATGTGTACCAAGCTGGTAATTATGCTGCAGCAATGAGCAAGAAGCTGAACAGGTTCTTCATTCTCACCAGTATCTTTGGTTGAAAGAACATAAACCACACCAAATTTATCAGCAAACAGGAGCCATTTGCTGTCTTGCGTAAACGCCACTGCACTCACCTTTTTTTGAAGGCGTCTGGCAAATTGTTTGTCAGCAAAAAAAATAATAATTCTCACAACAAAAGATTAAATAAATGCATGTTGTTATACCAGCTTGGCAAAACAACATTAAGAGAAATTTCTGCAGTTATTACGGAGGTTTCAGAGCTCTGTTTTAGAAATCCTTACATGGTTTTCGTACAGTGCCAGTCAGAGACATCCCAGAGTTTTACAAGTTTGTCATCACCAGCTGAGGTAAACTGACTCCCATTTTTATTAAATGCTATCGATCTTATTGCGTCCCTGTGTCCTGATGGGCTTGTCCTATCACTAAGCACAACAGCTATATTTTCACTGTAACCAAGAGAAAAACGTCAAATGTACGAAATTGATGTTAACTTAGTCAGAAATTTGACAAAAGGGATTCATCAATTGTATTATAGAAGTGGAAATGGGGCCGAACAGCAGTTGCTTGACAAGCATAACCTCAGGTAGTCCAGGTTAAAGAGACTGTTGCATAAGCATTTATTTCCGAAAGGACACCTCAAATGTTTCATGACCAAAATACATCGTATCCAAAAAACCTCATTAAACCAGCACTCATTCATAACCATTCATATCAAAAGAACATTGGCTTCCTGTTGCACAATGCAGTATCTTGCAAACAAACCTGAGATCATATACCCGAATGGCCGGCCCGATTGCAACAACCACAAACTTGCCGTGAGGATGGAACGATATAAGAGCTGGGGCCATCATCTTGGGTTGGGAATCCAAAGCTGCTGTTGTTTCTAGATCTTCATCCTCCGCTACTTCCGCCATCTCTGTTAAACCCTCAACCTAGTATTCATAAAAAGTCATCCCTAAAAAATAACGTATAAGGGAATCTACGCCCCGAGGTTTTTCCATCGAGGAAATTCTGAGGCGGCGCCGCCAGCTGAGGCGGCGCACGAGCGGCGGAGCCGCGAGTGCACCGCCAAATCTGGCGGCGCCGCCGAAGAATATTCCGAGGGGGAAAACCGAGGAAAGTTGATTCCCTTACGTAATCAACGGTTTCTTCAAATTTCCAGTTATATATTGACACGTGGCCCCTGTTCCCCTGCTTCTAGCGATGGCGGCTGCCGGATCTAAGCTGCGATGTGTCCCTGCTTCTGCTTCTAGAGATCTTAGCCCTGCGGGATCTCTAATCTGCGGGATCTCTAATCTGAAGATGGCCCTGCCGGTTTTTGAGTTTTGCTCTAAACCCTGAAAGCAGACCATAGAAGCTCTCCCTGTCAAGAAACCTTCCTTGATCTGAATAAGGAAGGATTAGCAGAGGAAGTAGGGAGTACCGATACTTCCGCCTTCATTTCCCCTGTGCTTCCGGCTCAGCATCAGGGATTTGATCATGGATTTGAGAGCCCCAACTAGTTTGCGGTAGAGGAGGAATGATCAAAGCCCATACATCTGCAATCTATTTGTGCTGGGAATCGAAACAAGAAGCCAGATCCGCCTCAGATGAATGGATTCGTCTTCTATCTCTCCGCCTTATACGATCCTGTCATCGCTTGCCTCTGTTCCTTCCTTAACCCGTCTATCTCCATGGCTAACCAAAGCTCTGCTCTTCCTGATTTACTAATTGATTTTCTCTACAACACTGAGCTCTCCAAAACTCAAACCCTAAACCCTGCCGCCATAGCTCCTTTTCAACGGGCTGGTTTGCTAGAATTTCATCGCCTTAAGTGGCCGGTACTTGAGGAGACAGAATTACAAGAATTTGTGAAGTTTTATCGCGCACTAGACAACAAGGTCGCCACCAAAATGGCAGGTAAAACTATCACCATTACAGAGGATCTTCTGAATAGAGCTTTTCAGTTTACCTCTGTATCAAACTTCATTTCACCAGGTGACATTCTTCAGCCAGATATCTCGGCCTTTCCTGAACCTCCATTCAAAAAATGGAGCATCTTTTCATGCACTTCCCCCGCCGATTGACATCCTGGATCAAGTAATATTTCGCAAAATTGATGGGCAGCCTGTTAAGAACACCCAACTTACCAAGCTCATGTATTATACTATGCGTCTTGCTGCGCATGCTGATAAGCCCATCAATTGGGCTATGCTATTGCAACACAGGATTGCTCAAGCCATTGCCGACATCGGTGACTCTCTACAAGAAGATGCCAGACAGTCATGCCACTTTGGCGAGCATATACAACAAATCATAAACACTATCAAGGGCATTGAACCTGTGTTTCACGGGCCAAGACAGAGTGCCACAGCCGACTTGCACGATTGGGTATTCGGCTCTAAGCCTCTCCCTCAGTTGGATGCACAGGAACAACAGACTGCACCAAAAGCTACTATGCAAGAGCCCGCCCCAGATACCACTCTTCAGGCTACTGGTGAGCCGGTTCAAGAACAAAGAAAGAAGAAGCACCATCGCTCCCCTAAACCCACTAAGAGCAGGAGACGGGAGCAACGAACAAAGAGGGCACGCAAGGCACGGGGCAAGGCTGCTGCTGAAGATCCCAAATCCTCTGCCTCTGGCCGCCAACATTGTGAAGAGGAGGCAACTTCCTCGACATCCACCACTTATAAAGAAGCAGAGGCCGAGCTGGAACACACTGGGGAATCCGAGAAGCCTGCAAATGAGCCACCCACCTCCCAGGCACAACTCGCTGCTCAACCTCTTCCTGAATATGTCAATCTTAACTATTCGGAAACCTACACGGATATACCTCCAGCATTTGCCGTTAATTGTTTCACCAAGGCCACCTCAGGTTGCAAAGCCTGCAAACCCAGTGGGGCCCGCAGTTATTAAGAAATCAGGAGGCAGAGTTGAATGAAAAGGAACTTGAGTGCATTTCTTCAGAAAATCAAATGCTAAGATCCACCTTCACAATGTCAGTACCCACATCAACAAACTGCAAGCCGATTTCTATGCATCGGAGCACCAACTCTTGACAGTCCGGGCACAACAAGCAGCAGTCGAAGAGGTGGCCCGTAAAATGACTGACACTCAGGCCATGCTGCTGCTTAAATATGAAAATCTGAAGACCCAGGCGGATCTATCCTTCCCTGAGAATTGGCCCAGCTTGCGTATTTCCCAGACGTTGCCCATGACGTTGTCAATCTTCTTCTGATAGTCCTCAACTTTGCGATTCTTAGATCGGCCATGTGAGTTGTCAGACACCGTGTCCGAGCTATCATCTGAGCTGCTACTAGAGATGTTACTAGAGTTTGAGGTACAGTAGTTGTGCGCCCTCGTAGCTCTTCTTTTCCTCTTCTTGTGTCCATGTGCTCTAGGTGCCTCCTGTTGCTCTGGCTGATTGGTAGCTTGCTGCCCTGCTTGATTGCCAACATGTTGTTCATCCCCTTGAGGAGGAGGTGGTGGTGGAGGAAGTGGGCCATGCTCCTCCCCTTGGATTATGGGTGTCACTAAGTTGACAAGATCCTTCATCTGCCTGCCCATTATCACCAGACATCAAATAATTTCAGCTGGTGTTATGTCCTCCTATTCTTGCTCTCTGCCAAAGGGATTCCTTGGGTGTCAGCTCGAAGGTTGATCTTGTCTTCTTGGAGTTTATAAATTTCTAGCTGCAAAACATTAGTTTACCCTTGCTTATTATGTAATGAAATATACTAAGGTGAGTTGCTATTAGAAATATTGCAATTTATAGAGGCAAAGCATCTTCAATTACAATATCAGCGGTTAACCTTCATATGTAATAGAACATAAAATACAAGGTAGTACATTCATTTAGGTTATAAAACCTGTTCCAGACATATTATGCAATCATAAAAATACAAGAGAAAATAGAACAATTAGAGAAAAAGGAGAGAGGGGTTCAGTGTCATCGTTGTCGCCAGGGGTCAATGTAGCGTTCGACATCACTAAGCGTCAAACCTCTTTCGATGTTCCTCTAGATGTTGCGTGATGATCTTCCTTCCAAGATTGCAGCTAGCTGAGAGGCGGCAAGTTTCGATGTTGCTGCTGCCACAACTGCTGAAATGCATCCCTTACATGGCCTCGAGCAAAATCCAAGTAATAAAGGGCTACCGATCACTTGATCAAAATAGTATGATTAGTATTTTCCCTTGTCTTGGTATGCCTGTCGAAGCTTGTTAGTGCATTTAGCAATACCAAAGTTTCCTCCCCTTTTGGGCTGAAATCTCTCTGCAAAATCGTTATCTGCCCTTGGGTTAATGCTGGTAGGTAATATCGGAGGGCCTTTCCCATACTTGGTCCTTCTATTTCTTTCCCTTTTGCTGCTCCTTTCCTCCTGGCGGCACTCCCGTGCGTTTCGACTGCTAGCAGATTATCCTAGTCCCTTTGCATGGAGATGATGTTGTCGAGAATGATATGCCCTCTTGTGCCTCCCCTTACCATTCTCCCGCGATGGTTCTTCCAGAGGGACCTATGATGCTGGTCTTGGCTCTCTTCACGGGTTGTATAGGTTAGACTAGATTGCCTGAATCTTCTCCTAAAATGATGGGCTCCTCTTCTATTTGATGCCGAATACTTTGATAGACTGCTAGATCTGACATTGTTTCCCCTGAGTAGGAATGTCATTCGACCACTTCCCTCGAAAAATCTTGCATTGAAAAGTCGACGAAGTCGTATGGCTGAGCACTTGAGATTAGTGCCAAGGGCTCATCTATCTAGAGCTCTTTCTCAATGCAATATGACATTTGCAGAATGTCACTAGCAAAAAGACATTCCTCGCCTTCGACAATTACCAACGTTAGGGCTGTTATTCCTAGAGGTGGCTCTATTGCCCTTCTTGTTCTTGGTGGTTCTCCTCTTGCTTGAATTTTTCTTTCCAATCTCTCTGTCAATGTGCGTTCTTCCTCTTCATCTGACTCAACTAACTCTTCATAATACTCTTCAAGGTATAGCTGACCTGTTTGCCAAACAATTTCATTATTTGTGGACTTTAGAAAAGTCCATAAATCTCTCAAATGATAAAACTGTAAAAAATTTATGGTTCCCACTACTATTAAGGCACCTAAATTGCACAGCAAATATCTGGAATTCATATTTCATTTCAAGATTTTGGAATAAAAACATTCATATCACAGGTAAAACATTTGGGGAAAATGTACATGCGAGGCCTTTCAAATAGGCCGAGCGCCTGAATTGACATAAGCAGTCAATATAACACAAAAAACAAGTATCATAAGAAGTTAATCATGAGGAGCAGGGGAAGAAGATTTATCCTTCTCCCCTTATTCTGCCTATGCCTCTCCCTCGTTTGCTCCATCGTGGCATTGAATTCTTCTTAGGGCCGGAACCAGATTCACGGGCAGTTTGTTTAGTCCTTGCCATAGGTCCTGCTTAACACAAAGGAGAACAAAAACCCAGTTAGCAGGTACTAAAAATATGGATGTATGAACAATCAAAAGCATTCAAGGCACCCTAGAAGGCAAATTGGGCGCCCAACCAATTTGTTGTCTCTCAAATGAAAGACGTGCACATTGGAAGTTAATTTGGGTGCCGCCCAAATTGCCTTAATGCAAGGTCCATTAACGTGGTGATGTTATACTACTTTAGATAACGTGCAAGTGGGATCTGTAGATAAGGTTGAGAGCCCAGCAAGGGGTCAAATTGGGCGCCTGCCCAATTTGATCCCCCATATATGTCAGCGCCTGTACATGAAATGCTCCCTGTATTCTGTGGCACCTATTTTATCCATTTACTCTATAAGCGCTTTGGCTGCCTCCACTGAATGCTGGCCATCAATGACAATGTAGACAACTGTGTCGCTCTTCTTCAAGTCATCCCATATCTTCCATGGGTATGGCTTGTTATTAACTGTATCCCATTGGTGATTCTGCGGGAAAGAATAAACAGCATGTGATTCCATCCGACGAAATCACCACATGGCCAGCTGGCCTCGAGACATATACGTATATGGTATTCTATGTCCACTCAATGGTTCACAAGTGCCAATGGTCCTAAGAATTCATGTTTCAACCAAAACATTGGAAATTGTCAACAAATTAACAAGAACTTCTGGCGCCCAAATATATTCAAATTCAAATTTGATTTGTCATCACAGGTTTGCACAGAGATGAGATTGATACAAAAAATAAAATTCTGTCATGCTGCAATCAGAAGCAATCAGTTGTTGAATCAGTGGGCAATATCAGGGTCCTTGGGCTTGCAGGCGGGTGACTATTGTGCCGTTGTCATTCCAATTTCCTTCTGACAGGTGAAAGGTGTTTCTCCTTTGGAGGACGCAATCATAAAATTTCTGGAGCACCACTGCAAATGTAGACCTTGTCTGATCAATTTTGGAACGTCCAAACCAAGCGGATGTGTTCAGAACCTGCAATAGATTGTATCAGCTCCCCAATTCGGTATAATTAAGGCAAATGCCACAGTCCTGTCCATTCTCCTGCTGAGGGACATTCAGAGAGACAATTGGGGCATTATGCAGGCTAGTTAACTCGAATTTCCACCTCTTCATAATGTCTGTAACGAATCTGAAGAAAACTAGTAAATAGGGAGGCAATCTTCAAAAGCTCGGGGCAGATCAGAACTCACAGGGTAGCAATCAATGCAAATTATGGTGCATGCCAGACATCGAATCCAAATGAAGGAGAATAGGGCAGGGGATCTGCAGCCTCCGGCAAGCCCCTTGGTCCGAGACCAGTATGAAGAGGCTCCAGTGATTGCTTGTTAGAGCACAAACTCTAACCTCGCAAGAAAGATAGAAAGCAGATAAACCAAGCCTCAATCTACAAGGTCTAAGCAATGCACAACATAAAGAACCGTATAGATAGCTCAAGCAAAATCTCCTCTAATACACCGTCTCTCCCTCTGTGATAGATAGAACAGAGTACTCCTCCTCCAATGCATACGTGCATGTGCGTATATACATGGGTATACTCCCCATAT
>JAANSK020268059.1:0-11840 GCA_011763485.2 Isoetes engelmannii
GATAGATAGATAGATAGATAGATAGATAGATAGATAGATAGATAGATAGATAGATAGATAGATAGATAGAGTTTTTACTGTTGATGAGAAGCCGAAACTTATGGGACATATACCCAGATGGGACCTGCCCCCACCACTGTACATGGCTGAATTGGGTCCTTCCCCCACTAACTTTACAATGATCGTGACCATTTTCACAACGAGATGTTGAATCCATGAACACAAGAGAGTAATACAAGATGGTGCCATGTAGCTACCTCCATCTCATTTTCATAGACAACTGCATTCCTGCTATATAGCATTGTAAGTCAAAGTAATTAAAGTCTATTCTTATCCCTCAAAGTTTGCATATCTTTTAAGGTGTTGTTGCTCCTACTAAGTATGTTCTCCGCGATGCACAAGATAAAATTGTCAAGGCTTACTACTATTCCTTGCTTGACCAAGAAAAGAGAAAATTGATATAGGAAGTTTTATCTTCATATATGTATTATGCAGATGTGTGAGTTTGCTAAGCTAGATCAATTTATCACTAGGGTTTTAGTCATAGAAAGTGCACTATATATGGTTGTTGTTCTTTAAAAACTTTTCAAAGAACACAACTGGTGCAGCAGCAACAGCAGCTGTTGTTGTTGAATAAAAACCTTTCGCGTCCTTCAAAAAAAAAAGGGAGAGGACATGTTTTGAACCCAAAAAAAAATCATTCATTGATATTGACGAAAATACCATTGTCTCCAATAGTTTTGGGACTTAAAATAAAATGTCCTTATGATCTAATGAACATTATCAAATGCCTTTATGAAGGTTCAATATGTGTTTTAAGTCTTTCGAATGCCCTCCAAGGAAATGGAACTCTTGTGACGAAAATGGTTTTGAGTCTTGATCTAAAAAGGGCCTCCATATAGTCTTCAAATGTTCTCAAATCACCCTCCCCTTTGACACCTAGTCATACCCAAATGAGGAATATCAAAATAAGTTGAGACATGTGATAAATTCTTTTGTGATAAATTATAATAGATAGAATAAAATAACATTTTCATCGTCCACAAAGGCCAATTGGCCTATGGGAAGCATAAATGTATTTTGTAAATTAAGGGGTCCCCACATTTTTCCCTTCAATTAAGCTCTTCTTTTTCTTCTCCTAAGACTTTACAATATATTTACATATCAGAAGTCAACATTTTAATCTCTTCATCTTTGAAGGGATCTAAAATGGTAAAGGGTGGTAGATCCTCGTAAGACAGAAGGTCCAAATTCAAAGGAACATTTTAATCTCTTCGTCTTTGAAGGGATCTAAAATGGTAAAGGGTGACAGATCCTTGTATAATAGGAGGTCCAAATTCAAAGGAACATTCTAATCTCTTTGTCTTTGAAGGGATCTAAAATGGTAAAGGGTGGTAGATCCTTGTAGGAAAGGAGGTCCAAATTCAAAGGAATCATATCTGAGAAACATATGTGCAAGGAACAACCTTGCCATCAACACCACAAAGTCCTTACCTCCACATTGCTTGTTTGCAACTGAAGGTCCCTCTGTCTCAGGGCCGTTAGACCAGATTACATGCTTGAGTAACTCCTTGCCCCTACCCATGAATCGTGTCGGCTCAAAGCAATTAGGGTAGTCAAATACCATAGAATCACGCGTGGCAAATGGTTGATATCCAGCAAGGAGCTCACCTTGTTTTACTTGAAATTGGGCATGGTGAGACTCAAGGGTGAAATCCTTTCTAGCTCTTGCATATTGAAAAGGCACAGGAGGGTCAACCCTTAGGACCTCATAGATGGTAGAAGTCAAGAGAGGCATGTGTTCAAGCGACCTCATGGTAATGACGCCCCCAGTATGAGATACTGCCTTTCTAACCTCCTTGGCCAAGGCTTGTTGGAGATCAATTCCTTGTGCTGAAACATTCTTCAGAATGGAAGGGAACAATCTGACAAGACCCCCATGAGTGTTGAAGCAGATAAGAAACACAAGGTTATGAAGTGCCTCTTCCCTATCAATACCATACTTCTCTTGAGCCATATCTAGAAGGTCTTTACCATAAGTCTTGAAAAACTTGCAGATTTTCTTATAAGACTTCTTTGCTAGAAATGGTGGAAGAGGAAATGTGTGAAGCAAGAGCTCCTCCTTGGCCATGGAGAGGGTGCCAGTGCTGAGAAGAGGAGCAAGTTGCAATGCGATCCACGATCGGAGCGCAGGGATTCCGCCATTCCCTAAGCTATTATGGCCAGAATCTCTGGGATCTCTTCCTAGAACACTTCTAGACAACATGTTAAACATAACCTCTGCAATAACCCCATTAACATCAGCCCTATTTTCTCTTCTCATTTGGTCCTCCCAACTTTCAAAAGCCTCCCCCATTGCAGTGTCCAACTCAGGCATCCATTTTTTGCCTCTATGCCTCAGCATTTCAAAGCAAAAGCTCTTCAACTTGGCATGCTTCTGCTGGTCTTCAATTGGATCTAAATAAGAGAGAGTCCTAAAACCCCCTGAAAACCCAACATCTGGCATGAATGATCCTGTAAAAACATCCTTTTTACTAACCTTTTCAATGTCAAACAGCACCTGGAAGCTTTTCTGATCCAGAAGCATTATCACTCTCGAATCAGGAAAAAATGGAGGCCCTGGCGGCATGTTTACTCGAAAAACTGTGCTGTTGTATTTCGCCATTCTGCTGGCAAGAAATTCTTCGGTTCCTTGGTTCCAGAAATAATCCATTCTGTCTTGCAAATTTCCCAGTAAAGGGGCGCCATAAGTTCCAGGGATCTGCTGCAGAGGAGCCGCCGGCTTCCTGATGATGGGTTCTGGAGAAATTGTTCTGGTGGTTTGAAGTGAAATTGAAGGGGTTGTGGCCAGAACACAGGAGACATGAAAGAGGGCAGAATTGTTTCGAAACAGGGGATTGAATTGGAGCTCAAATCCGGAGGACCCATTGAAGAATTCGCTTCTGAAACTGGAAATTAGAGGCCGGGATGAAGAGGAAGAGGCTAAATCGATGGATGCTGAGGAAAAAGAAGGCAGGCATCTGGCCATGGAATCAAGAATTGCAATGAAATGTTTGCTTGCTTTGCAAGATCTGTAATGCTCTGTTTTCTGATTCTTCAACCGATTCTACAAGGAGGTAATGGGCGGTAAAGCTTCAACTGATTCTACGAGAGGAAGCACTGGTGTTTTATAGGATGGGAGCTTTGATCTCTTCAGAGATTGACCGGAAACAGGGAACTGCGGCGGCCGCAGATTTTGTGGTCCGAATGCGTGTTAGCTCCATTTCTAGATGGGTTTCCTGAGCCCTAACTTATTTACTGTAGCGAGTGGACTTTTCCAATTACAGTGCGAACGCGTCATATGGCCATATTCGCGTAGACCATTTTACGAAAAAATTGTCCATACCCGCCCAACATCACACGCTGTGATGTTGGCGGCTCTGATGTTAAAATTGAAAATTTACGATCTAGAAAAATTTCTTCCAAGAAGTTTGCCTGTCAAAATCTGTGGGTTTCTTTGTGTTTTTCGGGCTAAAATCTGTGTTTTCGTAGGCCCCTTCCGGCTAGGTCTGTGTTTTCACAGGCCCCTTCCGGCTAGGTTTGTGTTTTCATATGCCCCTTCCGGCTAGGTTAAATTATACAGGAAACATACTTGTTAGGTTTTTACAGTTTGTCCCACACTGATCATAGGTGGGTCGTATTCCGTTCCAGTGGTTCACTTTTCATGAGCCACATCATCTACCCTAATTTTAGGATAGGGATAATGTTAAGGGGCAGGCCATTTCGTGGGGTAAGGGCCTGGCGAGCCCGTGGGGCGAGGTAGGTTCGCACCCTGCGAAATGGCCTGCCCCTTAACATTTACCTAAGGAAAAATGGGGCAGAGGAAATTATGGCCCTGCCACGTAGGCACATGCCAATTACAGGTTTTAAAAACGCCTGTAATATGGCATAATTTCCGCTACAGTGTTTTTTCGAAATGATAATCTGCCGGATCCATCCTTGTAACTGTCCGAGCAGGTCAAGAAGAGCTTCAAGATTTCAGATTTTAGCTTGTTAAAAGATTTTAGAGCTCTCCCCACTTTCATATTGCAAGGGTAATACAATTGGTCTAGGATTCCTGGCTAACGCAATTCACGGTCAAACTAAGAATCCTTTCCCAATTGCATTACCCTTACACACTTATATTCAACTTCTTATCGCATGTATTTTTCATGGTTAGAAAGTGACTTTGGTGTTGAAATTACTTGGAAATTATACCTTTTGAATTGTGTAAAATTATACCACCAGTAACATAGTTTCCATTTCAATGAAAGTCTTACATAATAAGTATATATACCGATTTTGTTTTAACTCCTCCATGCCTTCTTACCCAGTGGCCATTTATTAAATTCCTTTCTCTTTAAGTTTTCTTTATCATTTTCTGATTTTTCTCTTCACATGTGTTCGTCCATTCAATATCTAATGTTGGACCGCTGAGTTTATCATTATAAAATAGAATAGAACAGAATAATCTTTTATCGTCCACAGAGGCCAATTGATAGCTACCTAGCTTTATCTTATAGCCCTCAATATACACCATAGTTCCTAAACTAATGTTGGACCGTTCAAAATTCCCTTCATTTTCCTTCAAAGTTCCCACCTTTGTGTCAATACCACGTGGAACATATTCTTGCTCACACGTGTGTATGTGTATGTGTGTGTGAATGACTTGATTTAGAAGGAGACATTTCTAAGGTGCTTAGCTTGTTCTGAACACAGTTATTTAAAAACATGCATTATTCTTTCAAATTCCAAAAATTTGTTACCGGCCACATTGCCGACAATGAAATTAAAAGAGATTATACTTCTCCAATTTGTTTAAGGAAGTCAAACATTTTAATACCAATTTTGTCTCCTACAACTAGAACTGTGGAGGAAAGTCCAACAAAACTAACTATAAGACATTAGCAAGGACTCATTTGTCTCACCCAAGTACAACAAGTGAAAAGGAATAGGGAAAAAGTACGAGATACCCATATGCTTTGCTATGTTTCACATTCTACCCTTAAGTTTTCAGAAATTATCTAGATACGCTTGGTCAACGTACATGTATAGTACAATTCCATATTTCACCAACTACCCTTCCACCATTTTATATTGCACGAAATGCCCTTGACTTCAACATCTACATTGTTTGGCACACTATTTTAGCAACAAAATGCCGTACATGAATGACAGTATCAGGAGAGAATTCACTTCGATTACAGTATGCGAATCTTCATTAAATACATATTTATTATATCCAAGAAGATTGCACGAAATCTACAAGAAACGGGGCAATGAGCTAGTGACAATGGTGAGGCTACCGCCGCCTTACTCGACTTCTAGATCAAAAGCAAGGTAGAGATATATAGTGGCCAGGTCAAGACGCTTTGTTGTTGTGAGATTGGATGTCATAAGATTTTTAGCGGGCTTGCCTAACCCGAGGTGCACTTTTGGTGCAATTCTAAGATGTCCACGTGAATAGCCATGTCATCTAAAATTGATTTAGGCCATTGGATCTTGTAATTTCGAATCTAAGGGCCAGGGAAAATAGAAAAAGCCTCCGAAATTAAGCTTGGTTGCAGTAGAAGAAATCGATTGTTTTCTCTCTTTAATCGGCATCGCAGCAGGAGTGATCCCAGCATGAAGCCCTTTCGTAGGGCTGCTTCTCTTGTAGGATCTTCCTTGTATCTAAGGTTTAGGGCCGATGGCAACTATGGCATTGTAAAGGCGATGGCCGCATGGCCGATCGTAGAGCAGCGGCTATGGTGTTGTATCTTGCCTCAGAGAACTCGGCTATGGGGTTGTGAGAAGGCGACTTTGTCTTTCACTGCAGCCTTCTTTCCTTAAGAGACTTTGCCATGGCAATTTGTTCTACTTTATGCTTTGGTTTTCTAGGTCTTGGAAAAGCATCTGAAAACAAACAGAGTCTTATGAAAGAAAGGACAGGTACAATTTGCTATTTGCTAATTTGTTACTCCCTTTGGTCCCTAATTTATCTTTCATGTATTATTACTCCTATTTCAAAAGCTGCAGCAAGGAAGAGCATCTTCTGGCAAATGCTTCATGCTATATATTGCCTGGTCTTTGCAGCGTTTAGTTTTTCAATTAGTAGATGACTAGTTTCATGATGGAACTTTCTTTGCTTGATCATTTCTCTGAAACCGGCATTGAGATAAGCTTGTTGATCAGATTTTTTGCAGCCATGCCATGATATTGAAGCTCGAGAGCAAAAACAACAACGAAGCTGGAAAGGGAACTTTGAAGTTCAGGATGGGGACTTTTCTCATTTTTTTTGTGTGTCCTGCTTCCGTATGTAGCTTAAGGAGGCGTGCATCAGACGTTCATTGTAACATACAACAGAAAACATACAGGTACACATCATCATTTTTGGTTTGTTCTCTTTTGGGCATCTCGAAGATGACTTATATGCAAGGCTTCTACATTAGTTTGTCCTTCTCATTAAACAATAGTAAATTTTAAGCATATTTTGACAAAGTATTTTTGTTTCTTGCATTCGCATTCGCAAATACTTTTTCTATTGCACACCTGACAAAACATTCCATTCCTTGATCTTAGAAGCCCAAAAGAAGAATATACATGAGAAGTATTGCGACCACATTTAATAAATATACAATATATCAGCGAATGGTTGTCCTGGAGTCTAAATGACATGAAAAGCCTTGATTATGGTTTACATTTCCCATCTCATGACCAAAAGCCTGGATGCATGGTGGAAGTAGAACGGCAAGAAATTCCAGCCAGTGATTTTAAATATATGTTATATTGTATTGAAACAAGAAGTATCACATCACCAACGTTACTTTTGTCATACGTCTTCTTGGGTCAGGAAAACAAGACGAAAATTTGTGTTTTCATATCTGTACTTATCTTTTGTTGATGTACTTAACTCTTTCTAAACGTGAAATTTTGAACATAAGTTTTGGTTCGTCTTTCCAAAATTTTTAACTTAGAGAAAGGTTTGCTTGACCCACACTGTCCTATTAAAGCATTGTTTTCTCTACCAAAATCCATTCTTTATAGACAAAGTTAATACTTTGATGACACTGTCGTCCTACATTTTTTACAACAAAAATATTTACATAAATAAACAAATCATGATCATTCTTGCAAGCATCAACCTGTGATGTTCTCAGAAGTTCCATATACATGGACATTAAAGGTAGAGTAAAAACACAAGCCAAGCCATTAGCGCGGCAACGCCGGGCACACGGTTAGTAGGGTTTCTTCTTTTGTACCATTGCTAAAAAAAAACCCCAAAACACTCCAAACTAGAAACCTGACCTTTAAATGAAATTAAGCTGTTCAGACATGGCAAAAAATACGAATTTAGATACAATACGATACAAAAATCATACTCTTAACTATTTCGAGAATACTCTCCCAAAATACGAAATGAATTGCGACCTGTAAATACCAAATGAATTGTTACAACTTTATAAATATTGTTATCGTTTGCAAAGTGCATTGGAGTTAATCGTGCAATAATAGTACATTGAACATTGGATTTGCAAGCAGCAGAGACGCTGATAAGCACAGGCCTATTCAATAAAACAGATGGAAAAAATAATTTCAACCGAGATAAGTCATTCTGGGGAATCCTTGGATTTGGTAGCCTGCTTCAACTGCTTCTTTTGCTTAGAGGTCATGCTTGCACGAAGCTGGGGTTTCTTATCGTCCAAATCTCCAAGTTTTTCAAAAGATCTCTGCAAAAAATTTGGGGCAAAATTAAAATTTTAACTTTGAAATACAAAAGGGATGCTGTACCTCGCTCATCTGAAGGAAGCTGACGCTGTAAAATGTTGCAGCTGCAGCTGCGGCAATACCCACTATCGGCCATACCAAGTTCAAACCTCCCGACTCCATGCTTACCAGGATAAGCTTCAGTATCCCATATTATAATTTTCACCATCCAAAATCTGCCACGACAGCAGCAGTCAGCAAGACGGATTATTTTAACCTTTCCTTTAAGAACAAAAATATGGGATTCAAACACCAGCAAAACTATGCAATTTGAACTTTTGATTGCCAATGTGTATACTGTTTTTTTTATACGATCTGTTTTTCTTAACACTAATCTGTTTCCTTAATGCTTTACTATCATCCATAGCATGGCATCAAAAAGCCGATCAAATCTTTAATATCATGTAGGGAATTTAGAATTTCCTTGAAATTCTGATTACCACGAGGAATCAAGAAAGTATGTAACTCGTGTTCTCGCCAATTAAATATCAGCATGGAAGGATGCATGCTTTAGAGACCGTCTTATTGAATAAATGAATCGTCTTACAATGGACTCATTACTGTTTTAAAAAGCTTATTTTTGCAACAGCTTGCTGGCATATGAATCACAAAGGTAACCCACCAGCTTCATCTGGACAAATATTGTCTATATACCCATCATGGAACGTTGCTCTTAAAGACATTCCGGCGGAATCGCCCACCCATCTTTATTGGCTTTCTTCTTCGATGAAAACTGCTTTGCAGGCTTCATAACACATGAAAGAGATCCCAGCTGCTGGCATTAGCTTCATGCAGCTTGCTCCAAGTCCTATGTAAAGACCAGCTGGTCCTTCTTTCTCTATTATAGAAGTGAGGGCATGAAAAACATTATTATAGACCTGCCTCCCATTCAGAGCCCCGACTTGCATTCGTTTTCTTGCTACCTCCAATGGAAAGGTGGTTGCACTGGCTATAGCACCTGATGCTGAGCCGATGAGTAGGGTTGCCAAATTTCCTATTTGCTCTTCCTTAGTCAGATGCTTGTATGCCTTCCTCAGTGTCTCATATGCAAAATAATTGGTAGCAGCGTATGGAACTACTCCAACTAAACTTGGTGATAGACCCCTATATAATTCCATAAAGCCTTCCTCCTCCCATATCTTCACAAGTGCATGCATTAGGCCCTTATAAACACCCCGCTGCACATGTAAGGAAAAATTTAGTCACAAGTTGGGCACAAAATGCACAAGAACACACATAGTTACCTCGATGGTGACTCGAGTCTTCAAGAGTTCCAGTGGGTATGTGCATAACGTTGAACACACTCCAGCAGTTGCACCTGCAATGGTCGAAATTGGGAATGGTATACGAGAACGCTCCTCTGCCTTGGGGGTTAAATGCTTTTTCACTGTGTCATAGACAAAAAGCTGCAGTGCAGACACTGAAAGACATCAAACATTTAAGAGCTTCTTTACCATAACTCTTTAACAGAAATATAAATTTCACAGATAAATGTATCTACATTTTCAATCCTCGTGATATGGACATTATCACGTGAAGAGACACAAAACAGCAAAAACTCTTTCACGTTTACTGTTACAATAAGCAACTTAACCATAACCAAGAATTCATAACCTTAGACAAAGCTGTTATCCCCATCCAATCACAAGACATCATAAAGTTATAGGCTTATATTTGGTTGGGTAAAATTATTGCCAATTGAGCATGAATCGTGCAGATTAAAAGATTCATCACTAAACTAATTACCAACCATGAAAGAAATGCATGCTTGTGCATCATAATGTGAAGGGCAATCCTGCTTACAGCTTCTTTTATAAAGAATCTCTCTTCTTTAACATACTTTTGACCATCCAGTTGCTTTTTCCAACTTCTTAACTTTAGGGATATTGACAATCATCCATGCATATTTGTTAGGAAAACTTACTCATTTGGTAATCTCACTTATTAAGATCAGATGCAATCCTATATGTAGTGAAGATGATGTACACAAAAATACATATGAATGCAAAATTACCTCAATGGCTTTGCTGGGGGCGACACGAATAACATTGATACCGTTTCCCCGGAAAAGACCTTGCCAGCCTTCTGTGTCAATGATGTTTCTAAAAACTGTACCAACAGTCTTTCCACCACTTCCAACCATCAAATGAGTTCGAATGGTTTCCAATGGTGCAACTGCAGTCCGAGAAACAGCTCCCGCAAAAGCCCCGCTCAATAAACGCTTCAGTGAAGCATTACCTAGCTTCAGTCTCAAGACACAAACCTTTTTTGAATTTTTTTTCAGCTCAATTCTTCCATTGCCTTCTTCTAGATTCATATCATCACATGTTTCATCAGTCTCTTCCTGGAGAGACAGATTTTTGAAACCAAACTCACTAATAGGTGCAGGCTCAGGCCTAATTTCTCTATGACTGAACTCAAAGCTCTGTTCTGGCGCAGCTAAAGAATGAGTAGAGACTGACTCTATAGGTAAGCAGTGCCTGTCCTTATGAGCAATACTCAAAGCAACTCTGGCCGATTTCATATTCTCAATGCCGCCTCTTGTCCCAGCCATGCTAACTATTCTCAATCATATAACCAATTTAAGGTACAAACATAATAAAATGAACTGGGTTTTTCCCAAGGTGTGTTCTTCGACCTCTCCTGACGAATAAACTTTCAAGTTGAGATATAGCACCAGCTATAAATGAACATGGAACTAATCCACAGACACAAAACCTAACGGATAAAATCAGATACATAAGAATGTTGAAGATTGCTACGAAAATGCGGCAGAGACAACTCTAACCTAGTTCCTAAAACTCCAAAAAAAGAACTTTTGAGGAGCAAAGCGAAGGAGAACGTACCAGGTAGGATGTGACAAAGGAAGCGCATATGACAGCGGATGGGCCCGAGGGGGGTTCCGACAGGGGCCAAAGTTGTGGACCTTTGTTACGGTTTTCTACGTAGCACTAAACAGCAGATTGTGTACGCGTGGCTCCGTATACGTTCCTAATACATACAATGACATTTGTGCTACAAACATGCATGTGCCCCTCTCCGATCTGTCTTGTATAAGAGAATGGCCTGGAGGGTTTCTTTCTGAGCATGGAAAAGCGGCCGACGCCGGAGGCGAAGGCTGCTTTGACATGCTCAGAAAGAAGTCCTCCGGGTCATTCTATTAACCTGAAAATTCGCCAGGCAATTTTCAGCCCTCCATCCCTGCCAATCCAATGACCAAGATGATCTGTTTGCAGAATCGAGAGTAGCAGCAGAACAAAAATCTGGAATGCGCAACAGCAAAACCAGAATGTAGACCTACAATTGTCGCTACAGATTCACAAAAAGAAATTTTGCCACCTGTCGAGAAGTTATTAGCTTAAAGGGCTGAAAATTGCCTGGCGGGCTTTTACGTATATAAGAATGTTGGTTTACCCAACATTTGTGGCATGGAAACATGCCGACGCGCGTTAGCGCAGAGGCATGTTGACATGCCAGGAATGTTGGGTAAACCAACATTCTTATTAGGGTGAGAGCATGTTAGGGTGTACATGTTAGGGTGTACATTCTTATTAGGGTGAGAGCATGTTAGGGTGAGAGCATGTTAGGGTGGCATCTAGCAAATCAAACGCTGCCATGTGTCTAACCTATAATTATCCATTATCCTCCTCTATTATTTGGCTACGGCGGCACTTTCTTTGCAGCATCTATGGAGTCTGTTGTGGAGGCGGCAGCTATGGCACCTCCAGCTTTGTGGTCGCCTCCAGCTTTGTGAAGACGCCAGCTATGGCGCCAGTGATCTTGTATGGTCTTTTTTGCCTAAAGGAGCTTTGAAGCCATGGTTCTGGTGCGGGTTTTTATTGCCCCTTTGCAGCCGGCTTCTGCCATCGATTCTCCAAGACAACGATTCTAGATTTTTGCTTCCGATGCCTGCATTTTTTGCATCTATTCTTTCTGCCACTACTGCCCTTGCTATGTCTTTTTAGACTTAAACCTTGTCCCGTGGGGCTATTCCGTCTACTCTTCGTTGCTATGAGAACTTGAGCTATTAGAAGTCTACTCTTCTTCTTGTTGTTATATAGCAAACCATTTTTGCT
>JAANSK020268070.1:0-11838 GCA_011763485.2 Isoetes engelmannii
ATTACTGATGAACCTCTGGGCTGCTTCGGTTTCATGTGCCTCTATGGACAACATTAAACCAAAATCCACATCTAATCAACATCATCTACCTACATAGTAATCATAAATTGTAGGAATATACGCTTGAGGTGGGAGAATTCTGTAATAAAATACGGAAAAAGTACGAAATATATTGTACCAATCTGATATCCATGACGAGCATCAGATCTTGTGGGTTGTTCAAATCTACATTTCTTATCAGATGGTCTTCGACAACATATGAGTGTCTGCGCTTTTGCCCCTTACATAATCTACAATAGCAAACTACCATGTTCATCTGCCATTTACAAAATATAAGTATTATTCTTCAGATAGGTTAGAACATATATGGATAGTAAAAATAAAATGGCAATAAAATGGCGAATTGGGCTCTAGCCATCTCTATTTAAAACAACAAGAAAAGTGCACTTGGACCGGACACCTGGTCCTCTCCACTCGAGTTGGAGCCAACCATGCCCTTGACCAAGCCACGATAATCTTACTTTAACCCTAAAAAATAACATTTTGATCATAAATTGTTTGTCTAATGGAACCATTTAATACAACAATGCTCTCTAAAACAAACTTGACAATAAGAACAAACATGTGAAGCACATCATCAGTTACACATACCAATGTTTGTGACGATTACAACACCCAGTATTGGTGGGCACCCATTTATGCAAATAGATGTTGTTATGGTATGAACACATGGAACACAAACCTTTCCATTTTGGAATCTTGTTCGCTAAATATATGCTCACAGTTTAACTCCATCAAAGAAACAATGCAAATACTAAAACTGTCATAAACTAACAGGACTACGCAATCCAATCCACCCCTTCCCCAAGCCTGCATTACTGCTAGTTTTTTTTAATTGAAGGCAAGATTTTTATTAATCATATAAATATGGTGTACAACACCTTATTAGAGACCTCAAGTAGGCCACATAAGAAGAATTTAGCACCACACCCAAAAGTGATCATAGGCCACATAGGAAGAATTTAGCACCACACCCAAAAGTGAAGGGTAGATGAAGAGACAAACTGACTTAGTACTCAATAAAGAGAAATTCTACATTGTTAGCGACATTTTTGACAATTTTTCCTAACAATTTTGCTAACAGATGATAGTATGTTCAAAATATACCTATTGTCTAGCCTAGTGAAATCCAAAAAATTAACTGCAAGAAATTGTAGAATGCATGGATAATCATAACATTCCCTTGTATGTTGAAATAATACATCTCATGTCTTGAAAGAATGACAATCCACAACACTAAAGGTTGTAGGCTTAAAATTAAAAATTTTATATGGGGTAATTTTCTTATCTGGTAACTGCCTCCACTGATTATGCTTCACATCAAATGCATCAAACGCATCAGATGAATGAGATTGAAAGTAAAACCAATCACGATCTTGATGAATACGGTACGGGCTACTCTTATACTTCTCATTCATATAAGGCGGTCCTTTTGAGCATACCAAACGACTCCATTCCATAACATTGACATCAAATATCCAGAAGCACAACTTGAGTCCCTTCTTCTTGCCCCTATTCTCATTTACTATGCCAATCAATACAGGTTTTTCATTCAACTCAAATACCCCTGAATATAAAGGTTGTCCACGAGAAAAAGGTAGAGCAATGGGTTCCAGCATATGTCGTTGGACCACATCGTACTTTAATAAGTGATCATCATATGTAAGAAGATATACAATTGAACCAAGAAGGAGACTAGAGAGATATATGTGATGATTGTGAGGAGCAGGGATGGGAATCTCTATCCAGCATTGCAATGTTGAATGATATGCAAAAGGAGCCGTATGTTCCAATTTTACAAGTATGATAAATGAATGGTCTTCTTCATTTGTAGACATGGAGCAACGAGGATACCAATATCCCGCTAGGGAATTATACCAATATCCCCCTAGGGAATTGCCCGCTCAATTGATTATACAAAAGCATTCTATGCCCGCTCAACTCCTCTTGTCCTGTGTACTCGGATACAATGAGGAAAAGAATGAGGCGATGCTTCGTAATGCATGATTTGGTGAAAAAAAGAAGGTTCCAATCGCGGTATACAGACAGGCTTTGGAAGAAGGATAACTGCGGAAGAACTTGATCGAAAATAAGGTCGGAAGGGAGTTTACTCCATACTGCTGCATCCATTTCTGAGAGCGCCATGTTTTGGCGACCTACTAAATTCTATAGAGCAGAAAGCAGTACCCTTTTTCGTGCTGCAAAGAGTACTGGCCCTTTTGAAACGGGAAAAAGGCTGAAGGGCGGACCATGATGGAAAAGGTAAGGAAAATCCTTTTGAAACGGAAAAAAGGCTGAGGGACCGTGATGGAAAGGTAAGGAAAATCCTTTCTTTGATATTTTTCTGAAAATCGAGTCAAACTATTGTAAATCTAGCTCAATGCTGCTAGTTTTCAAGCAAAAAGACGCAGGACAAATCTGTCTTCTTAATCTTTTCCATTGTAAATCTAGCTCAATGCTACTGGTCACTAATCACAAACGACTTCAACAAGCGAATTGCTGCCCCAAACAATAGTCATGTTGTCATAGTTAAGTTATGATACAATTGCCAACAAACACAGGGCTGATAGCATGGACCCTGTTTTCAAATTGGCCAAGCCATTACTCGTGAAATTTGTTAGCTAATATAAACTAAGTCATATGTACACTGATGATACAAGAAATCTGTACATTGGTCGCCATCATGGAAGCATGATAATATATACCAATCATACTTCCACCATGATCGTTAAAGGAATTCCCACCGATAATAAACTTTCTCTACAATACCTCCACCAGATTTGATGGCATGGCTTAGCGTTTCCAATGTAGGGGGCATACCCCAAAGAAGTGGCACTGCTACTATCATGATAACTTTTCATGCAGGTCACCTGATCCTTCCTTTGCAGCTGCTTATATAAAACAGCTTATATAAAGAACAATACTATGTAAAATAGCTTATGTAAAACAACTTATATAAAGAACAATATTAAACTCCTTTAGCTGAATGAAAATGATAATTTTTCAACCTGTCCTCCGTGCTCAATCACAGCGTCCTCTATGACATCACTAAGCATCTCAACTGAACGACAAAACCCGAACACACAGAACCTGCGCCCCATATCCAGTCCCTGGATGGCATGCCTTACTCAGATGAGTAAGCATGAAAATCCTAAGAATAGAACCAACTGGACAAAACATTTGACTTTAATAGAACTTAACAGCTTAGTTTTAACAACGACCATCCATACAGCTTAAACAATAGTTAACAGAATATTCGAATTGCCTACTTTTAGCAACATACCAAAACATGCTCCGTATGCTGCGAGAGGACGAAAATGCTACAAATAAAATAGGCTTTCACATTTATAAAAGAGATGCAAAGCCAAGCAATAAAGGAAAAAGGAGATAATTTCTTGGCACAAACACAAAGATCTTAGTGCAGAAATTAAAATCCTCAACTCATTCCAAAAAAAACAAAGCAATCTATTGAAAGGAGCAACCAACAGAGGAAAGAGACAAACATTAGTAGCAGCAATATCAAACACAGCGCCAAGGCAAAGACTTTGTTTGGGTTCCATATATTCCTCCTCTCAGAAGCGCCGTTGCTTTCTCTGGATATAACAATTCTGACTGCAATCAGTAAGATAAATGTCCCTATTAACAAATACCTACTAGTATAAACATATGTCAGTCAAACACCAAAGTTCAGCAGGACTGAGAAGAGTAAAGTCAACCAGAAAAAACAACATAATTATATAGTTTGTTACAGAAATTTGACACAAGGAGCTGCAACCTAAATGCCTCTCCTTTACGTTGTTGATACTCTGTTCAAACGCACTATGGGGAAGTACCAGATAAGCATCTAGATGCTCACCAGATAAGCATCTAGATGCTCTATTATCTTGCATCTAGATGCTTATCTGGTACTTCCCCAGAGAAGAGAGCAGTAGTCATGGAAGAGAGCAGTAGTCATAGAAGAAGTGGAGAGTGTACTTAAATCTTGCATACAGATTGTTGACAAGATCAGAAAAGCTGCAAAACAAGCAGATTCATTTCAACACGAATGTACAGATCTTGACAAGCACGTTGAAGCGCTAGGCAATATGGTGAGTAAAGTTGTAAATTTATCCGCCAGTGGTTCAGGTGTGCTATATGAGCATCCTACTAGATGGATTGCTAAGGAAGTGAAGAAAAATCTTAACAAAGCATTGGAGCTGGTGGAGTGCAAAAAAAACAATATCATCAAGAAGATTATGATCTGCACATCTGGAACTAATTTTGGAAGAGTGAAGTTATTTATGGACAGTTCCATAATAAACTTGAGGCTGAAAAAGAGGCTGCAATAGCCCTAGGAAAATTCTCAGAAGAAGGCAATTTCTTTCGTCAACGGCACTCTAAAGGATTAGAAGCTAATGGAGCATCTTATTTGGCTCAATTTGTTCTAGAATGTTGCTGTGAATGCGGGGGAAGATGATTCTCTACTTTGAGCACTCCATAATGCTACCTACAGGTGGGAAACTTGTCACATTGGTGACACGACAACTAAGTTCTTGTTCTCATCATTGACCATTTTGTTCTACTGTCATTGAAAATATGGTGTTAATCATGAAGTTGCAGGCTTATCAATTTTCGAAGTTTGATTCTCCTTCCTATGGTGCATGCATGGGATGTTTGCCAGACTCCAACATAGTGCTCACTTTTGAGCAGAATCATATATAATGTCTCGTATATATTTTCTCTATGCAGCATTTGAAATAATCACAGGGAACCTTTCCTTCACAAAGATAATCACAGTGCAGTAAAATATATTCTCTCTGGTGGGTACAAAGAGTACTGTGAGGCAAACTTTTGTATTACCTTGTGTGAAGGGGGATGATCTATGATCCACCCAAACATAAATACAGCAAACTTCAAGTTCGTGTCTTCTAGATTATGCCTTGAAAATCACAATTTCACAATCTTTATATTTTATCTATTATGGCAAAAACCGTAATGGTCCAACTCCTCCTTATGCCGTAATGGTCTCCATGGACGATAAACTACATTCCATTCCATTCCATTCCATTCCATTCCGTATTTCCTTATCGCTACCGTGCAAACTTTGACAACATATTCTCTTCCATAACATGATGTGCCTTACATGTGCGGTGAAAACCTTGAGTAATCTGTCCAAGTCCTTCCCACAAGGAGGAATGCAAAATCATGGAAATGAGAAATGAGAGGCAGATTAACATGGTTCGAAGGCCAAAGGAGGCATTGGTTTCAAACGGTAAAAGCCAAAGGGGTTCATCCACTACCATCTTAATCATCGTCAGAGAACTTACATCATGTTACCAGGTTTTACCACATGACTTGTGGAAGTCATAAGTTATCATACAAAGCTAGAAAAGAATAGATAAGATAAGATAACTTTTTTATCGTCCACGGAGGCCAATTGGCCTATGTGACCTGTACAATAGGAGCAGCATGCCCATTACAGTCCGGATGAAAAAACCACATGGGAAAACCTGTTCCCGTAATGGGAACTAAATTGGGAGAAAAGTTCTCGAAGGCATCATGCAGAAAGAGGAGCACATTAATGGTATATCACCTAAATGTTTGCTTTCTCCAGAGGTTACCAACATTTGATCTAACTATTTGCCATCTCATTGCCCAATCATTTCCATCTTTTTTTTCCATCATTTTTCCACTTTAAAGTTATTTGCCACTAGGCATCCAACTGGACATGTGACCACATACCACACTATATTGCTTGGTTGGAGCTTTAAAGTTATTTGCCTCTATATTGCTTCGTTGGAGCTTTAAAGTTATTTGCCACTAGGCATCCAACTGGACATGTGACCACATACCACACTATATTGCTTGGTTGAGCCCTGCCTCCAACCACCACTAGGCATCCAACTGGACATGTGACCACATACCACAGTATATTGTTTGGTTGAGCCCTACCTCCAACCACCTGCGTCTGTTGGGATTTGACCCCCAACAGTACCGAGTGCGATTCTGGGCGGTCTCGAACTCAAGACCACATTACTAAGAAACAAATATCTTACCACTTTGAATGAATTAACTACCAAGTAATGCAAAATGAACGTAATGGTATTATGCATAACTTTGTTTACATATTTTATAGTACCAAATTAAAAGAACATGAAAGAGAATCGTCATTTACAATCTAATGTTTTTCCTTTTGTAGAGAATCAGATCAGAATAATGGTATAGTAGCTATATCTTGTTCAAAAACATTGTTAAAGTTTCAGTCGAACAATTGCATGAAAAATCAGATTAGCATAGAAATGATATGTTTAAAAAAGGTGGACCCTCTTCCATATTTACAGGTTCCTACATGACATCAATTTAGATATAAATTCTGTATACTCACAAAGTCAGCATTATAAATAGGCTTAGATGAACTTTAGCATGTATACATACACCAAAGAAAACTAGCAGTAGCGCGGGCTTGGGCAAAAGGAAGGTAGAGGAGAAGTGAAGAAGAAGAAAAAGAAAATAAGAAATAATATATGAGAGAGGATAAGATGACCAAGTCATAGACTTAGTATCTATCAACAACTTAAATCAAAGGCCTATAAATACTTTAATCTTCTTATGGTGTAACGATATTAAGAGTTCACATTGCAAACATATTCAAATCTATCTTTACCATTTTGGTTCTCACTACCATATTGAAGACAAAATTAAGATTTTAAGTGTTTTTGAAGACATGTTTAAAAAACTAAGAGTTCTAGTAGATAATAGAGAGGGTATCTGATATGTGTAGAAGATCCGGCGTGACTTCTACTTACCCATGGGTGGTTAGGAAGGTCGCTCCTTCCGCATAAAGGTTGCCTTTGGTTAAAGGTGCGCGGGCTTATTGATTAATGGTCAGGCATCGACTATTAATTAATGGTCTTGCAATTAGGGGATCTAACTGGGTGGCTCGGGGGTGTGGCCAATGTTGAACACAAGGGAATGAAGATGTTTATATGTCAAGTTAGTAGAGCCATGAACATTACTATAGACCTTGACACCAGTTACCTTGTTATGCTGTTAACTTTATGAGAGAATTCTCAGTTGATGTTAATGGTGATGACCGGAGAGGTTATCGGCCATGAGATGTTAATAGTGATAACTGGGGAGGTTATTAGCCATGAGAATAGTAAATTAAGGCTGGCTTTGCCACGTTTAAGGATGCCCTCTTTAGCCTTTGGTCCAAAAAGATACAAACCTTTGAGAAAGGTAGGAAGCCAAAAATAGATCCTTTTTGATAGCCCAGATTTAGAAGGCCATATCTCCGCAACTACAACTGCAAATGAGCCAATTCTTGGTTTATTGGAAAGGCCTCTAAGTCTAGTTTCCAGATTGGGTCGCACATCTGCAAATTCATCCGTAGGACTGAGATATAGCCAAAAAGGTGGCGCTGGGTCTGTGAAGACTGCGCTGGTGTTTCTGTGGAAAAGCTTCTATTCTTCCTTGTTGTCTATATTCTTGTTTGCCATGAAGCCTTTTCCTGCTTATGAGCTTGGTGAAAGGGGATTTCCCTTGTGTTTGAGCCAGCTGTGGATTCAGTTGGAGCCAGTGGCCTTGGTAAAAGGGCTGGTGTGGTCCGGTTGGGTGGTGAGCCTTTGTCCTGGTTTGGACGGTAATATCTAACTTTGTTATCTTTTCTTGTGTGATCTTTGTGATGTTTGCAGGGTTCATATCAATTGGTATCAGAGCGAGGGTGAGGTCCTGAATCAATTCGTTTTCTGATTCTGTCTTATTAGCCTATTCGTACAATATGTAACCTTTGCTTCCTTGAAATATCCTGCCTCAATCCCACTAAAAAGTTCAGTTTCCAAAAAGTAAGAGGTCCTTTGATGATTGAGGTTGCTATTGGTTATGACTTGGAGTCATAGGAGCTTACAGGGGGTCAAGTAAGCTGAGGGTTTGAATCCATATTTGCTAACTAGTTTTGTTAACTGTTTTGATGTAACATGTTTTATGTAATGTATGTGAAATAAGTGATTCTTGCTATGGATTTAGTAAGGGTGGATTTACTAAGGATCTAGTAAATCTGGTTTGGGTTATGGAATAACCTGTTGTGCTCTGCGTAGCATGATATCAAACTCTCTGATGTTCGGGACGAACATCTTTAAAAAGGGAGGCTTTGATATGTGTAGAAGATCCGGCGTGACTTCTACTTACCCATGGGTGGTTAGGAAGGTCGCTCCTTCCGCATAAATGGTTGCCTTTGGTTAAAGGTGCGCGGGCTTATTGATTAATGGTCATGGCGTCGACTATTAATTAATGGTCTTGCAGTTAGGGGATCTAACTATGTGGCTCGGGGGTGTGGCCAATGTTGAACACAAGGGAATGAAGATGTTTATATGTCAAGTTAGTAGAGCCATGAACATTACTATAGACCTTGACACCAGTTACCTTGTTATGCTGTTAACTTTATGAGAGAATTCTCAGTTGATGTTAATGGTGATGACCGGAGAGGTTATCGGCCATGAGATGTTAATAGTGATAACTGGGGAGGTTATTAGCCATGAGAATAGTAAATTAAGGCTGGCTTTGCCACGTTTAAGGATGCCCTCTTTAGCCTTTGGTCCAAAAAGATACAAACCTTTGAGAAAGGTAGGAAGCCAAAAATAGATCCTTTTTGATAGCCCAGATTTAGAAGGCCATATCTCCGCAACTACAACTGCAAATGAGCCAATTCTTGGTTTATTGGAAAGGCCTCTAAGTCTAGTTTCCAGATTGGGTCGCACATCTGCAAATTCATCCGTAGGACTGAGATATAGCCAAAAAGGTGGCGCTGGGTCTGTGAAGACTGCGCTGGTGTTTCTGTGGAAAAGCTTCTATTCTTCCTTGTTGTCTATATTCTTGTTTGCCATGAAGCCTTTTCCTGCTTATGAGCTTGGTGAAAGGGGATTTCCCTTGTGTTTGAGCCAGCTGTGGATTCAGTTGGAGCCAGTGGCCTTGGTAAAAGGGCTGGTGTGGTCCGGTTGGGTGGTGAGCCTTTGTCCTAGTTTGGACGGTAATATCTAACTTTGTTATCTTTTCTTGTGTGATCTTTGTGATGTTTGCAGGGTTCATATCAATATCTTGTCGAGTTTGTAGATTGTAGGTAAGAATGTTAGTTCTAACTACTAATGTTGTCTGCTTCTTTTATTTTGTATGTTGTTGTTCAACCTGCTTATGAAGTTCAGCAGCTCACAAGGAACATCGTTATACATTGGCTTTTCAAGCCTCTCCTGTTCTATCTTTTCTTCATATGTTTCTCTCCATAGGTTACTTGTGAAAACATTTGCTGGTTTCTTGTGAAATATGACTAAGCATTTTGAAGTTCTTATATTAGACATCGCAAACATCATGGCACATCATCATGGCGGATGCCTACTATAAGGACCAGTGGGGGTACGTTAATTTCTTGAAAGATGGATGTGCATGTCATATACTCTGCTGCTGATAAGTTTGGCAAGTGGGCAATCATTAAGTGGTTAGAGGGTGGACAGGAGTGGGGAATTGTTAATGTCTACGCCCCTAACCAGCCTTCTCAGCGGGATGCTCTGTGGGCCACAGTCCGGAATAAGTTACGGAGCCTTAGGGGGTTGCAGGTGGCATGGCTGCTGTTAGATGACTTTAATATGGTGGAGCTGTGGAGGATCGCTCTGGTCCAGGCACCCAGGTGGTGCAAGGTTTTGAGAGGGATTAGTAGTCGCACTTGCTGCAGGATTTGGCCATGGTGGAGGCTCCTGGAGATTCGTCCTTTACTTATTGTAATAGGCAGATTGGAGCTGGCTGTGCGTATGCTAGGCATGACAGGTGTTATGCTTCTCCCAGAGCTTTGGATGGAGTGCCCTCTTTGTGTAGGAGTAATATTTTGTCCACATCTGTTTCCGACCACTATCCTCAGCTGGTGTCCAGCCAGGGTGCTGCTACCCCTAGGCGCTCCAGGATGGTGTTTCGTCTGAACACCCGGCTTTTGACAGATGAGGCTATTTCGGCTCAGTGTCAAGAATTGTGGCTTGATACTTTCTCTTCCATGAGTGGCATGTCAGGTATGGTGACGGCATTGGCCAGGGTGAAGCACTTTGCTAAGGTTTTTGGTAGGGAGCGGGTTTAGCGAGAGCGGCAGGACCTTCACTGTCTTTATCAGGAATTGGAGCAGATTCGGGCACGGCCTTCAGATGGTGTCCGTGAGAATGCTGTATTGCAACAAATCATTTCCCTTGAGCAGATTAATGTTAGGGAGGCGCGGATGAAGGCGGGCCTCACCTGGTTGAAGGAGAGGGATACTAGTTCATTAGTGTTCTTTAGGGCGGCTAGGCAGCGGCGGTATGCGGCGTCGATGGCATCCCTTGCTTTGCCTAACGATCGGACCCTGGAGGATCCTGCTGATTTGCAGAGGCATGTGCATGCCCATTTTGCAGGTTTCTCCGCAGAACACGCACTGCCTTACGAACAGGAGATGCAGGAGCTTTTTGGCAGCTGTCAAGCCATCTATCTTGCCTCACCAGCGTGATAGTTTGGAGCAGGATCTTACGAGGGAGGATCTAGCCACTGCGTGTATGTGCATGGCCAAGGATAAGTGCCCTGGACTGGATGGCATTCCTGTGGAGTTCTTCCAGACCTATTGGGAGTGGGCTGGAGAATCTGTGTTCCAGGTATATCTTGAGTTGTTGCGCTCTTCTCACATGGATAAGATCTTGAACACTGCATGTATTTCCTTGATCCCTAAGGTCAAGCAGCCCTCCACCATTAATGATTGGAGGCCTATCTCCCTGTTGTCTTCTATGTACAAGATCATACCGAAAGCTTTGGCAGAGAAGTTGAAGCTGGTGTTGTCTACCTCCATTAGTAAGATTCAGTCTGGTTTCATTCCTGGTAGGAACATTTTGACTAATGTTGTTGCTGCCTATGAGGGTCTGTATTGGGCAAGGAGAACAGATCAAGGCATTGCCTATCTGAAGCTTGACTTTGCCAAGGCTTATGATAATGTGCGCTGGGAGTTCTTGTCCGCTATGATGTTGACTTTGGGGTGTGGTCCTCGCTTTACAGAGATGGTTATGAAGCTTCACAGGTCCGCATGGGCTACGATGGTGTGCCAGGGTGAGCCCTCTCTCTTTTTTCATTGGGGAGAGGTGTTTTTCAGGGGTTCCCTTTAGCCCCGTTTCTGTTTACTATCGTGGCGGGGGCATTGTCGCAGTTGCTTCTAGCTGATGTAGAGGAGGGGGTGGTGGATGGGCTCCGGATGCAGGATGGTAGTCAGCAGATTATTAATCAGTTTGCAGATGACACCTTTCTCTTCTTGGTGGCAGAGGAGAGGAATTTGCGGAATGTGAAAGCTCTGCTGGATACTTTCTTCTTGGCTTCGGGCATTCTCTTCGGGGAAGTGCTCGGCACTGTGGGCCTTGCTGACTCCGCCCCCACCCTGCTTGTCTCTTTTTTCCTTGGAAAGTGCTTCCGGGGAATGGGTGTACTAAGCTTTTGGGTATTCCCTTTGGAGGGGACATTTCCATGAATAGGGTGTGGGATGAGATTTTGTAGGGGTTGCAGAAGCATCTCAACCTGAGGAAGGGTAGCAAGTTATCCATGGCGGGCCGGATTACTGTTGCTAAGGCAGTGCTTTGTAGCACTCATATTTACACAACTTCCACAATGTTAGCCCCTGAGGGCAAGATGCAAGCTCTAAATATGATTGTTCGGAATTTTGTGTGGGGCGGTGATGCTGAGGGGCGGTTGTCAAAGTGGCTTGGTGGAAGTGTCTCCGCCCCCGGGAGGATGGGGGTTTGGCCATTCTGGATTTGG
>JAANSK020268081.1:0-11837 GCA_011763485.2 Isoetes engelmannii
TTGGGGGTGATCCCGGAGGCCGGGAAAAACACCTCCGGGATCACCCAAACCAGGGTAATATTATCCTCACCCCATTTTTAATTGGTGTAATCTTGCAAAACAATGTGGTCCATCTACATAAGTCATAAGCCATAGCCAATATCGTTCCTTAGCAATGCGGTCTCAAATTCGAGACCACCAAGAATCTTACTTGGGACTGTTGGGGATCAAATTCCAACAGACGCAATGTAACGTGGTTGGGGGCAGGGCCAATCGAGCAATGTAGTGTGATGTGTGGTCACATGTCCAGTTGGATGATGCCTAATGGTGGGATGTTCCATCCATCCATCCAATATTTAAAGGCACTTGTTTATGTGCCATTCATACTAGTTAAAATGAAAAAAACTTTAACTACACTTACATGGCACATACAAGATACTAATATATGCACCATTCATAATGGAATAATGGCAGCAAAATTGTCACTTACATGGCATATAATTGCCACATATTTGAATACTGAGGGCATCCAGATGCTGCTGCATGCTCGTTGGGGTGTGTGCTAGGAGGTCAACGTCATCCACATATATGAGCTGCCAAATGAGTTCTCTAGTGGACCTTCGGATTGTTTGGCTTCCAAAAAACCAAAAAATCTTACCCATATTCACATGGAAGAATACAAAAATATTTTTACTGTCAAAAAAGGAAAAACCCATTAAGTAGCCATTAGATTATTAGATATGCCTATAATATGTCAAAACCAACTCTCTTGCTAGTGAATTGCACCTTAACAGGGACAATGCAAAAATGAAGCGGGTGGATAGACATGATATCAAAATCTAGGTGTAAACCCAATCACCAAAAAAAAGGAACTGTTGATGATAGGAAAAGGGAGCAAGGACTCTAAAGAAAAGATGAAATGCCACGAAAATTTTGTTTTTCATAGAAGTTGAGAGGGCGACATTTCGTCCCTTTCAGTCCAAGTTTCAACGAGTAATAAGCATGTGCATGGTCTCCTGATTTTCAAAACATCTTCGTCGGCGGAACACCTATTTGGCGGCCGAAAAATTTAATTGGTGTGGTAACATGTTGCCCATCTCGACTTTACGTAAATAAATGGCCTAAGCTCGTTGTTTCATGATGAAATAGCTGGCTTGCCGCTTATGATTGTTGTTTATCGCGAAACGACTCGCTCAATGCCATTACGATTCCTTGAGATGAAAAAAGGAGTCAATTTATTTCTTATTACGTAATTTAAGATTTCTTGAAATGAAAAAAGGAATCAAATTTAGGTAACATCGACATCGACATCACGATGGTTGGAGTTGGAGGGCAGCATTCTTCACATTTGCATGAGAAGTACTACTAGAGGAGAAAAATGAACAAGATTTATTGTGTATTTTTTTTTAGAGTTGGATGGCAGCATTCTTCACATTTGCATAAGAAGTACTAAAGGAGGAGAAAAATGAACGGGATTTATTGTGTATTTTTTTTCTTGGTTGCATAAAATGAAAGGCCAATGTGAAGGTGGACATGCAAATATGCAAAATACATGCATAGGAAAAGAGTTAATAGTTACGTCCAAAACTGATGGCTATGGCGAGACCGCTGCAGCTAATGTACTGGAACTCCAGTTCCCACTTAAACACAAACTCGCCCTCCTACTAGAAGCTCCACTAAAAATCCGTGATAACCCATCTCATTTTCCTTGCTTTTCATCTCAAATTCTCTGTCTACTCGCCGTTTTCTAGATTCTACTCTGCCACATCTCTGCCATAACCATAACCATTTTCCGACCTTATTTCTGCCATATTTTTTTCTCGATCTCCGTATTGTTTCTGTTCCTGATCATGTTTATGATCTGCCCACTTCATGGCTTAATCCGGCAGAGGCAGTTACCCACCGGATTTATGCCTTAGTGCCCATCTCCATCACTATTTAATTCAGTTCCAATCCTTGTCCCTTTCTTCTTGAACTACGGCTCTCTCTGAGCTTTGTGCTGGCATGTGCTCCATTGAAGCATCTAATAACTGCTTGCATTATGTTTCTGTGGCTAGATTAAGCAGGTTTTTTTAGCCCTACAAATTTTAAACGGATTCCAGCTTGAGCCCGCATTCAATGCTACAGGTCAAGGCGATAAGGAGATGGCTTCCTGTGCTAGTTTCGTACTATAGGGTCCTGATCAAGTGTAGGAAAATCATACGGTTATTTTTCAAAAAGAGCAGAGATATGTCGGAATCTAGTAATTTGATGTTTATGCTTCAATTGTCCTGGCAAAAGTTGTGGAATAGCTGGATTAATTGATCGAGATGTAGGATTTGACCTCATTGTTGTTCAGCATGCAACAGACTATAGTTCACGAGGTCCAGAGTATAGCCGAGAGGTAAATTCTTTGCTTCCACATTCGGGTGTTTTATGTTGGATAATGATCCTGATTCAATCGTGTGATGCAGCCAAAAATCAGGGGCGCTAGATCTAAATCTTTGCCCGCTTCAATCTGCAGAAGTTTTGAAACGTGTGGAAAAGGCCATTGGATCAAACACCAGCAATGGCAACACGGTTCTAAAGGAAAGAAAAATGATCAACCCTTCTTTTGAGAGCAATGGGTATTATCAGAATGCAGATCTAGACGGATTCAACATCTGGCAAGTGGATTGAGAACGTTTTAATCAGTAATTCGATGCAGAATCTGATTTCTGGAATGAGGGATGATTTGGGTTTTGTTTGAACAGGAGAAAAGATGAGAGGTTGATAGAAGCGAAGAGACTTCAAGCCCAAAAGAACTCCATAGCCATTTCTGGCATTGAAACAGGTAAGGGACAATTTAGTAGATGCTTGTAATAATGTTAGGCAAGAGGATTGAAATGTTTATTTTATTACTGCTGCAAAGAGGCGCGGATTTCTATCAAGGCATGTAGCAAAGGTGACCTCAGCAAACTGGAGAATTATTCTCAACCATTCAACAGGCATAAAACTCTGTCTGGTCCAACTGAAAATGAAGATAATATGGCTCCTGAAGCATCTAACAGCAGCACTGCAGGAAGCGAAAAATCTGGTCTATTACTAAAACCTTTGGGATTTCTTACTTAGATCCTTCATATTTGCTTTGTTAAAAACTGTAAGTGTGGATTTGCTTGGTGTCTGAAAGGTTTAAGTTCTGCAGGCGAAAGGCGCAAAAGGAAGTCTGATTCAAGTGATGAAGAAGCTTCACTCAAGCCTTATGAGTGCAGATTTTGTCCCATGAAATTTGCAAAATCCCAAGCTCTTGGAGGGCATATGAATAGGCATCGCCAAGGTGTTTGTCATAGTTTAGTTTTGCTGTATTTTTACTTCTTATCATTTCACATAAGATTTGACATGAACCAGATGATATGCATGTATGTGGAATATGTGTACAGAAAGAGAGAGAGAACAGCTTTTACATGCAAGGCAGCTGGTAATGCAGCAAGGATATTCCTCACTCATGTATACATATTCATTGCTCTTTTAATCCTTGCACATGTTTCAGCATGTTTTTTGTGCTTGTGACCTCATAAGTCTGACATGATCCAACTTGTTTTCAGGTTGCCAGGGATTCTTCAGCAGCAATCACCATATTCTGGCTCGCCTTTACATGGCAGCTCTCTTTTGAATCAGCAAAGCATTTCAATCTCAAACGGAATGGCCACTCTAGGCTGGAATATGTGTCCCATTTTGCCTTCTGCAAATGCTTCAATTGCTGTAGTACCAGACAACGTTTTTGCATCTCATTCTTCTTCCTACTTCAACTCTGGCTGTGCCACTCCTCAGCCTACAACAAGAAGTTTTTTGGATGAACATGAGGCCCCAAAGGGTCCGAATTGGCGTCCGAGTTCGCGCAGCATGATAGATTTCTCTGAATTGAAGGGAAATTTATTCACATCTAGTAACTCAACATCACTGCAAACTGGAGGCCAACCAGCAAGTCCTAGTTATGCTGCAGAAAGGCCCTCAGCAATTGATTTGGAAGGTTTCAACCTTGCGCTTGGAAATGAACAAACTAGAAGGCCTCAACCTGCTTCTTTGGGTTCATACCTGTCTCTGGCTAATCTTCCCAGTGATGAATCAAAAGCTTCACCTTCAGAGCCTACTTTCATCACTTACTTCCAAGAGCCAAGATCTGGCACATGAACTCAATCATAAATGGTGTGAAAAGTGCACATAAGAGTTCTGTCAACCATCTAAGAAGTGCCAATTTGTAATTAAAATCTGTGACTGTATTATATAGAATCTAGCAGCCATTTGTTTGGAAACATAAATCGACTCAAGAAAATTGTAGCCCGTGTTCCCAAGAAGTTTCCTTGCAAGCTAATGGGCAAGAATTTAATATCCAAATGACACGGTATTGTTGCAGTGGAAGGTTGAGTGAGGATATTCTACAGACTTCACAATTATAATGTTAGTACAAAAATGTCTGGACTATTCATTTTGGCCATGTCTGGACTACTTATTTGTTGCCCTTCACCATCAACTAGAAGAAACATTTAACAGGATCAAGTACATTTCACACTGGCAAAGTGATGAAATGTTCATTAAAACCAGCAGAGAGAGACTTGTGTTAGCTTTTGATTTATCTATGTGCAACTACTGGTCAAGGGTCATTAAATACACATTTCCAAGAACTGGGTGTCTTGCTCTAGTCCTTTGTCTACACTTTAGCAGGCCAAAAAGTTCATAGCCACACTCTGAGCAGATGCAAGGGGCCAAATGGGGATTGATTGAAAGGCTGGTGAAGCAAGAGACAGAGAAAAGGAAAAGTATGGAGCAGAAAAGAAGTGAATTTATGAATGGAGATAATAAGAAGTGGGTACCAGTGTGTGCCAAGTTCTTAGGAACACTAACAGACTACCTGTTAAAATTGAGAATTTCCGATAGTGGAAAATTTTTCCAGGAAGGTTACCGATCAAAATATGAGGGTTTCTTTGTATTTTCGGTTTTTATAGACCTCTTCTGGCTAGCTTAAATTTAACAGGAAATATACTTGTTAGGTTTTTAGAGTTTGTCCCACACTGGTGGGTACTTGGTGTCTCAAAGAGTCACATGGGCAACGTTATTCAACTTTTAAGATACAGAGAATGTTATGAAGAGCAGTACATTCGTTCCGTTAAGGCCATCAGACAAAAAGTAGAGTTTAAGTATGTATTGAGCTCGGCACCCAAGATGCAAAGTGGATGAATGATGCAGACTCAACTTCTGGTCCACGCCCTGCTGCTGTAGCAGTGGGACCTCTTCATCATCTGGTAAGGTGATGAATTTATTGCACACAGGACCATTTTTACGCTAACTTCGATATGGGTCCTTTTCAGAAGAAGCTGCCCTTCAAGTCCCACTGCTGGTTCTGCTGCTAACTCCTTTGACCCCATCCTTCTCTGATCATCACACGTGATCCTTACCTTCTTTTATATTTTATTTGCTTCTGTTTCTGTCTGTAACTTATAAGCCTGTAAGTTTGTTCCTGTTACTGTTCCAATTTGAGTGCTGCCTTTGTATTTCTTTACTTATTAGTACCTTTCTGCAGTGTTTGTTTTTTATTCCTCTCCTTGCACTTGTTTATTTTTTTAATCTTCATATCAAACAGTGCTTTCGCTTTTTTGCATGATCCCTGCTTTGTTTCTGTGCAGTTTCAGAGCCAGAACGTAAGTTTTTGGATGTTTCAGAAGAGCCCATGTCTCTGTTTCTCCAGAAGGTCTCTTGTACATTCCATTTCTGTTGTGCTGCCGCCCTCTTGCTCCTATGCTGTGCTTCCATCTTGCAGCGTTACAGGCGAGTTAATTCCTCCTTTACCACTTTTGATTTATAGCTGCATGTTCATTTAGATCTTTCTCTGTGATTTGGTGCGTGCTTCTTTATAATTCGTGCTGTGGTTTACTGCTACATATCCTTTTGCACTGTTAGAATTTACTGCTCTTTCTAGTCTAACTCCACTACAGTAAGGGCTCCAGATTCTATGCACAACCAGCATGTTAGAATGTGAAGTACTTGGGATTCCCAACTGTGCCCAATTGATTGGTCTGCATTATTTGTTGGACCAGCATAAATCATGATAAGATTTGTACATTGTTGTGGCTGCAAGGATTGTACATTGTTAGCCAAATAATGCTTTTTTCTACACCGACACTTATCAATCATGTCTAGTATTTCACAACCTCCAACATCTTATATTCCTTCTTAGCTACCCTATCTTCTCCCTTGGGATTTTCCTCCTACAGCAAGGAAAGGATCTTTTGCTCTTTTGTATGCTAATGGTCCAAGTCAAGTACCTTCTCAATAATGCATAGAATTTTTATAAGCCTAAGCCTTCACAAGTCCATACCCTTTCAGAGATATTAGGCCACATTAAAGATTCACTCTTGTGGGTATTTGGACTCTTATGGGTATTTGGTTAATGCTATAGGATTAGTGCATAATATTGATTATACCTACAAGAATTTATCGCGGCGGCCAAGACCGCCACGAACATTTCTTTAGTCCAAACTTGTGCAGTCAGATCCACTATACTAACGTCCAACATTTGATAATACAAAGCTTTATACCAAGTTCGCAAGAAAACACCTTCACTATTTAAACAAAGGTAGAGAGCTTTCATTTGAGCCGTTAACTGGAGGGTTTGGTGCCATGTAAAGGAGGGCTTCTTCGCAGAAAGGATTGATTTATGACAACCAATCAGTTTTGCCTAACCTGTTTTCTAATGAAATCCTTTCCAATAGAAAATTGAACTCTAATCAAGAACATATCGAGTTTGCATACATTTAATATAATATTAGGCGCAATGTGGAGGGCTTAAATCAATATGAGTGTAGAGTTTGGAGGAGGGCTAAAATCAATATGTGGGCCTTGCCTAAAGTACATTCTTTGTTAGTGACATTGCTTTCATCGAGTTGTATTTGTAATTTAGTACATATAAAGGAATATTGGAGGAATGCATTAACTAGTTCGGGAATGTATGGCATTGTCGGGCTTTAAACTTGAAGCAGCTTTGGAGGGCAAGTGCAATTTATGTCAAAATAAATTGGAGACTGAATCCTTAAATACCTAAAATTACCTTCTCAAGAACCCAGGTGCCTTACTATGTGAATGAAAATATATGACAACAATTTCTCATTGCTCTACTTAGAGAGGAATGGCTTGACCTTAAAATTAGGCAACCACGGCTCGATATCATGGCAATAGTGTAATTCGAGGCATCAAGGAGAAATGGTTTATGGAAAATTCTTATATTAAATTTTTTATTTCGCCGCCATGATTTGCAAAGATGTAAAATGATCTAAATTGATAAGTCAACATGTGTCCAACATTGTAAATCTTTAGCAAAGAATAATATGTTGGGTTGATTTAAGCATTTTGTGATTCAAATTGTTCAATAGTGATGCTCGACCAACCCACTAATCCAATAAACGAACAAAGAATTGATGCTCCACTAATCCAATAAATGAACAAAGAACAAAGGCATGATGGCTTAGTTTTCCTAAATGCTCTGCCCAAACAAAAGAACCAACTAGTTGGGAATATCTAGTTATGATCCTTGGCAACTAAGGACCTAATACATGGTTCTTGTGCATGCATGTATGATTTTTAGGCATGCCAACCAATTTGTGTGAATTTTTCAGAATCATGGATCTTCAAGCCGTTATCATATCTCGGTTAAACTGTAGGAGAGCTTGCAAGCCACTATCATATCTCAGTTGATTTGTATGACAACTTTCAAAATCCTACTTCTACTAACTATAATCACATCAACTGATTCATGTGAGTTTTTAAGAACATAGATCTGCAAACCATTATCGTATCTATGCAAGCCATCATCTTATCTCAGTTAATTTGTATGAGAGCTTTCGCCTCTGCTAGCCGCATATATAGATGCAAGATCATAAAACATGATAAGCTGATATAATCACTTTCAAACAATGATGTCCAATAATCACTTTCAAACAAATCTTACAAAGAATGTGCAAACTTGTCGGAGCTAAATAGAACCTAAGGAATTGCCTTGAAGGACAATAGAACCTGTTAGCCCTGTTGCATTACATTCTCTTGCCAGAAATGGTATGGAAACTAAATCATTTTAAGATTAACCTCGGTTTTGCTTCAATAGAGATGTGGAGCATAGTTAATGATGTTAATTTGTAAAGAAGTGCCAAGCCCATCTATGAGTTTAATGCAACTAATTTAAGCTAGCAGAAACAATGTAAATCTCTCACCTTGTTGCGTTGACTATTTTACTCTATCCATTAGTTTCACTTGAGCATGATCCTTTGCACCTCTTCTTCTTGTTTTGTCTCACTAAATGCATAACATGATTTTATAGGACAAATCGCACTTTTTCCACACTAACATCCCTGTAAGATTAAAAAAAATGGTAGAGGCGTATAGATTGGTGAACATCTAACACTTTCAATTTGCAAGAGCAAGAGTTGAAAGTACAAATGGTTGTTACTTCTATACATAAGGGTAACATTCTCTTGCTTAACTTCTCTAAGGTAGGAAACAGACTGAAGGAAAGTTGCATATAAAGCTCATTTGAAATACCTGCAAGAAAATGGGAAAATGCCTTTCCTACAAAGCTGGATGCTGCAAAGAAACCGTGCTTGCAAGTGGTTTTGTTAGCGACATTAAAAGGATCGGTACTACAGGATTGGAAGGGGTCACTAACACGATTTGGATCCACTCATTTTTGCCCTCTGCACCCTATGTTTGTGTTTGCAACCTTCCATTCATAGCCGAAATTGAAATCATAAGCGGCCTTTGCTTGTGCATGTTTGTGTTTGCAACCTTCTATTATAGCCAAAATTGAAATCAGAAATGGCTTTGAGCTTTAGTTTTCTTTTCTAAGAATGTTTGGTTTCTTAAGGAGGTGTGGTTTCTTTTTTAAGCATGTGTTATTTTTTTAAGCGGGTAGTTTTTTTGCAGGGATGTTAAGGTGTGGTTTTTTAAGGTAGTGTTTTTTGAAGCTGTGGTTTTTTATGGTTTTCTAAGAATCCATGTAATATGACCAAGCTGTCTACATGCCATTGCTGCCACATGCATGCTTAACACACTTGCAAACATTTGACTTACATGTGTGCATGAGCTTGTAGAGTATGAAACTTGAAGACATCCATCACTTGGCAACTTGTAAAAGACACATTGATATGAAGAACCAAAGATGGACATTGGTTTGGCACAGCGCCAGCTCGGCCCAATTAAGGCCAGGACAACGTCATCAACTAGAAGGGTGAAATGCCTAGTGCACACCCCGAGGGGCGGACCGTGCATCCCACCCCGAGAGGCGGACCGTGCATCCCACCCCGAGATCCAACTACGAGCTTTTGTTGCTTCAACAACTTAAATATACGCTATTGGAGCTGGAATTACTGCGGCTGCTAACACCAGACTTGCCCTCCAATGGATCCTCGTTAAGGGATTTAGATTGTACTCCTTCCAATTACCAGACTTGTAGAAGCCGAGTATTGTTATTTATTGTCACTACCTGCCCCTATCGGGATTGGGTAATTTGATTCAAGCCTCTCAAGCTGGCAGACAGATGGGGATGATCGGATGCTCCGAATCGACCTGTTTTTTCTAAAGCTAGAAGGCATTGTACCTTCGTCTGTAACATGAGCGTCTACCATAGCTGCGCCTATGCTTCTTCTTCAAGGGCTGGAATGACAAAAGTAACAAATGATTCATACCTAAAATCCATGAACAGGTATACAATGGGCTAGTACAACCATTACTACTAGGATTAAAAACCCCCTGCCTCGAAAGGTTTTAAAGGGAAAAACCTTTGATAATAATGATGATACTAGACAATCAGGAAAAAATAAGTAGACCATGACTACTAAGGGCTCAGCAATTGAAGATGCTCATTAACCTGTAACTGGCAACATGCACATATTCTCACCTCTCGCGGCAATTGCGGCCGCTCCCATCTACCTGTCTCAATCCGGAACTTGTAGGACCCAGTGCGAATTGATGCAATAGCTACAAGCTTTTTCCTAGACAAGGAAGCAAGCAAACAAGCTTGTGTTCCTGGTGCCAAAGTGGAGTTTATATGTGCATGGTAGTGACCAGGTTTAACTTGAGCCAATGTAACTGCATTCGATATCTTTTGAGAAAAATGACTAGCGAGATATTGTTCCAAAAGCTCAGGATCAGACTAGCAAGCACCATGTAGTGGTCCGCTTGCACAGACCAGCAAGCAAACCATGCATTACAATGCTCTTTCCAACACCGTTTCAAATGCAGAGGAGATTGAGCCATGGCAAGCGCGAGAAGAGGATATCTATCATCATCCATGTGATGCGCCTTGCTAATATAGTAGAGATGACGCTTCATAATAGAATGTTGAAGAGGCGAAAAACATGTCTCTTGCAAAAGAATAGCATAAGGCACCGTAGTTTTGATTTCGAGACTGTAAGTAAGAAAGGACTTTTGCAACCTTTCCAAGATCTTCCAACACAAAATGTATCTTCTCCTAAGAGTACACATATCGAACAAATAAAAAATATATGCTTTTTAGGTATCTTGAGAAGATTGAATTCTTGTTTCCACAACCTTATGAAATAGAAATAGAAGATGTGCTTTTGTATAAAAGATATAAAAAGATGTTATACATTTCGTCAGCTTTCTTCTTTACAATGCTATCCGTCGAGTGTGGGAATTTTACACAATGCTAGGCATTCCCAATCTAACAAGCTTACATGTATGTTAATAGAGGTCATGCACCAAATGATCTTTAGTTATTACTACATTTCACGATTCTCTGATTCGTTTTACATTTGAACCATTCTATATCTTCTTCTTTGAGGTACTTGAAGCTCAGCCTTATGTTTTTTTTTTTTTTCATTTTTCCTTTCTTTTTTCTTTTTTATTTTGGGTGACGTTACTCAAGGTCTTTGTTCTCATCAGTGAAATTCATACTTGAGGTACTGCAAAGGTTGTTTAGACAATCATGTTTTAGAAGAAACAAACTACTTCCCCTGAAAGCATGTTAAGCTCGAAGGTTAAGTTGTTTAACTGATTATAGCAGATCCCTTGTCAAAATGCCTGTGGGAAACAAATTCCCAGAAACCAAAAGTTTCTTGCATTTCTATAATAGAGATCAAAGTGTAGGCTTGCTTTGCACATAAAGAATATAGACAGAACGTATCTTCTCCTTTCAAGAGTACATATATTGAACAAATAGAGAATATATGCTTCTTAGGTATCCTGAGAAGATTGACTTCTTGTTTCCACAACCTTAGGAAATAGGAGACATACTTTTGTCTGAAAGACATAAAAGGATACATTACATTTGGTAAGCTTTCTTCTTTACGATGCTATCCATCGAGTGTGGGAATTCGACACTCCAAAGGCATTTTCCAACATAAGTGTGTCAAAAGAGGTATTTTAATTCGAGAAAATGTGTCAAAAGAGAGACTGTAAAAAGTTTGAAATATGTTATTTGACACCATAGATTATAAAATGTGTCGAAAAAAATAGCTTACATAACATGCTACATGTAAATTTATTCTTATGTGTAGCTATTATACACTAGTTTTAATTACAAATGGCATTTTCTTACATAGATCAATTTCTCTTTTCATATGGGAATAACGAACCCATATCATATATTCTAAAAACATATGAACTTCGCAAATCCTATTTTCTCTTTGCACATGAAGTTTATTACTCTTTAATTTTAATTTTAATTTTAATTTATTTATTTAATTTAATTTATTTTAATTTATTTTAATTTATTAATCAAGCCATTTAGGCCCCCAGGCCCCTATGGCAAAAGAGTATAAATGAGTACTTTGGCACTTAATCTAGTGCGCCATCAATATCGAAATTACTCATAAGAGTGAACAGTTCATTTATGT